>CAUYQU010091145.1:0-40312 GCA_963574635.1 Cheracebus regulus
GAAATGCCAGATATAGGTGAAGGGGAGGAAGGCAACAAATTACACTGCCACGTGTGTACCTATGCAACAATATTGTATGTTCTTCACATGTACCCCAAAACCTAAAATGCAATAAAAAATAAAATAAAATAAAAAAATAAATAAAATAATTTAAAAAAAAATCTCACAGCTTGGATAAATGCTAGCCAACATTAAATATAGCATATACAAAGAGATAAAACTTTATTTCCTTAATGCCAAGAATATGGAGTATGGCCTAGAACTTTGTCACATAGGCACTCATTAAATATTTCTTGAATTAAATTAAATGTAAACATCCTAAAAAAAAGCTATTTTAGATATAAAGAGCTATAATTTTGTGAGAGATTAAGGTTTGCTTAATTTAAAAATCAAATATTTATTGCTTCACAACACACACACTACTAAGCAAATGAAGCTAATTTACCTTAACCTTTAGGTAGCTCAGAAGATATTTCTTTGCAGGTAATTCATAGGTTTATCTTTGTTAAGTATTTCTTTGTAGGTAATGTAAGAAAAATAAACATAATAATATGAAAGTAATTAAAAGACAGGAGATATTATTTGATCAGATGATTTTACAAAAAAAGATTGGGGCAATGAAGAAGTGGCAGAGCATAGTATGAAAGGATATGGAATTGCTAACTGATGACCTCTTTTGTTTAGCAAGGCTGTTAGTCTACATAAAGTTGGTTCATAGAATCTTTCACCTTAGGATGAAATGCTAAATTATCAATCTAGCTCACACTTCTCACCAGGATGCCAATATCAGCAAACAAACACTGACCATTACCGACAGATGGGCCCCATTATACACTCTCAAGACTTCAATGACAAAGCTAGCCCAGCTAGCCACAATCGATGGACCCCTTCTTTCTACATCTCAGAGCCTAGTACATGCTCTCATCAAGGAAATATAATAATGGAAGGTGAAGCCAAGGGCTAGAGGGCAGCAAAAGAAATTGCAAAGAAGTGTTGATACTATGACTGGAAAAGATTGTGAGGCTGAAACAGCAATATTCCAACATTGCGGGGGAGGGGTTCATTTAGAGCTAACTTTGGATTTAAGTCATTCCATAGGAAATATATATCTGAGAGACTTATAAGAGCTAACTTCTAAACTGTTCTACTAATAGCAAAGATGGCTTATATTGACATCTGCAGAAATTTTCAACCCAAATCAACAGACAAAATAGACGAATCTTAGAAATAGATGTGTGAGTGCACCTGCTTTTCTCACAGCAGTGCATAAAAATATTCCAAACCCAGACAGACTGTAGCACTGATGTTTTGAGACTTTATTTGACTATAAAATGATATCCATGTGATAACCGATATGCCAGTGTTTTTACTTAAAAGATTAGTGATGTATTTGGTAATAAATGCTAGTTTCTAGCCTACAGTATTAGTGGCAAGCAACCATACTTAATACAAAGGAAAGAAGCTGATAGACTTACTGCCACTGTGTAGTCTCCAGAGCTGGACCATCATAGGGGTGTAAAAGAGTTAAAAAATGCCTTCATTAGAAGAGTTCATCATTAATGTCTGTTAATTTTCCTACTAATAACTTGTTTTAAGAAAAACACAGTTGCTCTTGTTCTTCAGAGCCAGCTTATCCCTAGGAGTAAAGGGGTGGTAAGAAACAGAGAAATTCCCATGAGGAAGGGCACAATGTCACTGTGACTTCTGCAGCAGTAATATAATAAGCCTGTGCACCTCTCGGCCTAAAGCTAGCCCTCCCCAGCCAGAATGGGGCAGTCAAGCAGAATAATGGTGGGCTGAGACACACTGAGGGAAGAGCAGCCAAGAGGAACTACCAGCTGCAAGTATACAACACCACTCCCAGTTAAAATTAAATGAAACAAAATACTCTGTGATTCCCTTAATTGAAGATCAGATTTTAGACAAAAATTGAGCTTAATTGAAATTAAAGATGGCAGCTTGCATACAGAGATAATTAGTATTTGCTAACTGCACCATGAAAATAATAAACTCATCCCATAATCCAAGTGGATTTTATGCCTGGTAAAAACTATTCTTATTCCTCTATTTAAAAAATAATTTTTAAATACCTATTATTTGCCAAGTGTTTATATTACCTGTGACATAAATATAACAATAATATGAGGTATTATAATTTGCAAATAATTACTTTATTAAAGTCAAAGATATTATGTAATTTGCCCAGGATCACCCTACCTACAAAGGAAAAAGTGAGGGCTCAGACTCAGGTCCAGCTTCCCACCACTCAGACTTCCCAACTAATAAATTACAGGTTTTATCTCTATTTTACAATTTAGTTTCTACAAACTTTGTAAGCCTTCTCTATGTAAATTTATTTTCTGTTATCTTCATTTTTTTAAATGAAGTAAAAGCTTTATTTAATTTTTTTAGCTGACTGTAAAAGCTATACATGCTCATTATTAATATTCTGTATATAAGAGCAGAAAATAGAAAATGAAAATCACCTCTACCTCTACCTCGACCTCTCAGAGGAATATTATATATGTATATGTAAGTGTGTATGTGTTCATACATTTTCCATTGTATCATCTGTAATACTAGTTTGTAGCTTGCTGTTTCACTTAATATGCTGATGACATCTTTTCATGTTAATAAATATTCACTTCAGTATTTGTAATAGGAAAATAGTGGTATCCTGAAGGTATACATGCATATATTTAACAACTGAGGACATATTTGCAAAAAAAAAAAATGCAAAGGTAATTATTATAGGATTTTCAAGTAATAAATATTTGCATATATAAAAATTAAATAATAACTGGCATTCAAGTTATTTCCTAGTTTATCAATAATTCTACAATAAATATTTTTTTAAACTTATGAGAGTATTTGCTTAGGATATACTTCTAGATTTGGAACTGCAACATCAAATAACTATTTTAAATTGTGATACATGTTACCAGATAGCATTCCAGAAAGACTGTAACAATTTTCATTCTCACCAAAATGTATTAGAGCCCATTTTGTCGCCTACACATATCATTATTTGTTTTCTTCCTTGACAATATGATAAGTAAAAATGGTATCTGTAGGTCATTTCATTAGTATATCTTTGATTAGCATGGAGACAGAAAATCTTTTCATGTATGTATTGCTCATTTTCATTTCTTTTTTTTGCCAACTGCCATTTAACAAAAGCAAACAAATAAAAATACTTTTTCCCATTTTTCGATTGGAATTGTTTATCTTTTTCATGATTTATAAGACTCGTTTTACATATTGGGGCTATTAATTCTTAAATGCAATATTTGAAAATATTTCTCATTCTTCATGTCTTTCAACTTTGTAGTGTATTCTATAGCATTATTTATTTGTAATATAGTAAAATGCAAATATCATTTGCCATCTGAAGTAATTAGGTTTCTGAAGATTTCTACTTTGAGCCAAGGAGTAACAAGAACTAGATTTATCTTGCTACCTGAAGCGACTAAAAATCTGGACAAAGTATATGAAATAATAATTTCTCAGCACATGAAGCAACAAATGGGTAGTGAATGATTCCTGAGATATGAGAAACAAGCAAGACAAGCCCAAATTACCCAGATTATTGCCTGGACAGTTTTCAGGCCACAGTGCAAGGAGGTATAACCCAGACAAAATCCATAAGGCTTCCTGAGATGAGGTGCTGAAACTGAGGAGAGCTACACAAAAAAGCAAGTCCCTCAAATCTTCAGCTAAGTACAGATTGGCTCATGTGCATAAGGAAAGAACCCAGGTCAAGAAAAGGATCGTACAAAACAATTAGAGGAAACAATATCTGACACTTACTAAGGCTGGGGATCATTTGGGTTCTCACCAGTTGTAAGTCATGGGGCACTGAGCAAAGTTCTCAGAAAAGCTTTGCCTCAGTAATAGGGCAAAATTTCCCCTTGACTAATGGCTGCTGGGTCCTTCCTAAGAAAAACTTAGCAGGACAACTTGAAAGGAGCAAACTATTTCCAAATAACCTAACTGTATCCCAAAACAAAGTTCAAAAAATGTTTATAGGAATACAAAAATATCCAACATCCAACAAGGAAAAATCCACCAATGTCTGACATCCAATAAAAAATTACCAAGCATGCAAGGAAGCAAAAGAATATGAGCCATAATGAAGATAAAAATTAATCAATTGAAAGTGACCCAGAAATATATAAACAAATGGGCATGGCTGTGTTCCAATAAAACTATTTACAAAAACAGGTGGTAGACCAGATTTGACTCATGGGCTGCCATTTGTCATCCCCTGAGCTAGAGGAAAGGTTGAACATGTTAAGCAGAGACACTGAAGGTATTTTTCAAAAAACCCAAATGAAACTTCTAGACATAAAAACTATAATGTCTGAGAAGGGAATAGACACTGCAGAAGAAAAGCTTAGTGAACTTGAAGACATACCAGTTGAAACTATCCAAAATGAAATATAAGAGAAAAAATACTAAAGAAATGAACACAGTATCAGTGAACTATGTGGCAGTTTCAAGTGGCCTAATATACATGTCACTGGAGTCCCCAAAGAAGACAAATAGGGAGAGAGATAAATATGTTTAAAATTATAAAACCACATATATAACAAACTCAATGAACCTCAAGAACAAGAAACATGAAGAAAACTACACCAAGCATGATTAAATTGCTTAAAGTCAGCAATAAAGCTATTACATTTCTGAGTTAAGATAGTGCAAGTATAGTTGCCAAGTTTAGATCAGAAGCTTACAACATAATCCAAACATCTAGATCTTGAGTTTCTGGTAGCGGGTAGCAAAAGGTCAGATAATAAAAAATTTATCTAAAATATTTGTCTAAATCTATTCGTTCTTGTTTTCAGGCAGAACATTTGGATATCAAGAGATACTAAAGGAGGTCATGATGATAATGGCTTCCCGTAAATTATGCCTCACCATGTCTGTATTCCTTTGCAATGTGATATTGCTGCTCAAGAGGTAGGGTCTATTTATTCTCACCCTAGTATCTGGCTGAGCTTGCAGCTTCTTTTGACCAATAAAATGTGACAGATGTGAGTATGAGTTCTGGAGCATAAGCTTCCAGGAGCCTCACAGTTTCTGCCTTCAGTCTCATGGGACCCAGCCTCTGTGTAAAGAAGCATGGGCTGCCCAAGTGAATAGTAAGACACTGCAGGGAGAGAGAGGTAGCAGCCTCTTAGTCTTTTTACCTCCGGCCACCCAGGTAAAAGCAGCCTCAGGAGTGACTCCAGGTGAGACTTACAGTACCACTTAACCAGTCTACAGACTCTTGAGAAATAGTAAATCATGTTGCTACAAGCCATTAAGCTTTGAAATGGTTTGTTATATATCAATAGATACCAGAAACATCTATTTTTGATTATCAATATCATGTTTTAAAAGCCTTTGTCATTCCATACTATAAAAATGTAAACCTATATTTTCCTCTGGTGCTTTTATACTTTGATTCTGTATGTTTAGCAGTTTAATTTATATTGGCATATGATACAAATGTAGTATCCAAATCTTGTTTATCCAAATAGTTATCCTAATAACATTTAATAAATAACCATTTTTCTCCTTGATTTGAGTACTTTTACCATATACTAAATTTTGAGAATACCTTAATGGGACAATCCAAAAGTAAAATGTTCAAACCCACCTTCAAATGCAAAAGTTATTAAACTAAATTAGTAATGTTCATATAAAAAATTACATATATCCATTTAAGTATATGCATAATGTAGTATAAATATTCTTCTATGTTTCAAGAAGAAAATCAGAAACATATGTTTTCCAACATTTTGATGTAGAAATAGTCTTATTATTGAGAAAGCTTTTCAGTATTGTGTTCACTGTAATATGATTTTACTGGTACTAATTAACCCTGGTCTTGTAATGTGGTTTCTACAGCTCCCTGACTATGTATTAACCAAATGACCTTAAGTCAGCACTTATCCAACTGAAACTGCTTCTTGAGAAGTCTTCACTGCAATCTACAAATATGAGATAAAAATCAAGTCAATTTTTTCCACACTGTAAAAATATGGGGCAAAAACAGATCACATTAAATTCCAGGTATGACTTTGTCAACATACAAGTCTCCTAGGAGTTTCTTGGTCCTTTACAGTGAAATCTGTGAGAAGGTATTTTACGGAAATAATAGATTAAATCTGATCTCCCTACCAACAAAGCAAATTAACAGTGTTTAAGAAGATCTCTGTTAAAAGAGAAACCCAGTTCCTAACTTTCAAGCAAAGTATATGTTCAAATGATCACAGGTGAATTGCTTCCTTTTAGTTCTACTCCATTGTCAAATTTTCTCTTATGAGTATCATGGAAGCCACTGAATTGGAGAGAAAAAAAAAAGCTTAAAAAAGGCAGAAATAAGCCAGGCATGGTGGCTCATGTCTGTAATCCTAGCTATTAAGGAGGCTGCTGAGGCAGGATGATTGCTTGAAGCCAGGAGTTCAAGACCAGCCTGGACAACATAGAAAGATACCATCTCTTGAAAAAATAAAGCAAATTTCTTAAAGGCAGAAATAGCAGAAGGGAGCTGACTCCTAGATGGAGTCCCAAGAAAAGAGAGGCTGCCTACGCATTACCCCTTCCCCAAAATATCTCCTATATTGCTAGTATTGTTCTACTGATTTGGTCATGGTGCCTGAAATCACATCAATTAGATTCACTTCTGTCAGTAAGCTCTAAAATCAAAAATATATGTAAGATGTGTGGGAACTTATCGAACATCATCATGTTTGTGTGAATGCACTATTTCATTGGATTTTTCAAATGGATTATTGAAATCACCTACATTGAAGGAGTGAAATTTTCCTAATTAAAAAGCACCTTCATCCTCCCAGTTATTAGCTTTAAAATCATTTTGTAATTAAACTTTTAATCTTGATATCATTATGGATAGACAGGTAAGATACACATGTATTGTAAGAAATAATACATAAAGATATGATATGTCCTTTCCTCAATTTCTCCCAATGGCAACATCTTGCAGAACTATACTTCAAAATTACAAGGATGATTTGCACTGATACAGTGCAGTGCACTGACACACTGATACAATGAAGATACAGAGCATTTCCACCCTCACGAGGATCCCACTTGTTGCCCATTTATAGCCACGCCCATTGCTATTCCCACCCCTTTGTTAGACAACCAGGAATCTGTTCTCCAATTTATTGTTTCATAATTTAAAAAATCTTATCTAAATGGAGTCACTCACTGCATGACCTTTTGAGATTGACTCTTCACTCAGCATCATTCGCTGGCCACTCATTCAAATTGTGGTATGAATAATTTGTTCCTCTTCAATGCTGAATATAATAATGGAATAGTTATGCCACAGTTTGTTTAACCATTCACCCACTAAAGACACCTGGGTTGTTTCTAAGTTCTGGCTGTTACAAATAAAACTGCTGTAAAAATTTGTGTACAGGTTTTTGAGTGAATGTAAGTTTTAATTTCTCTGGGACAGATGACCAGAAGCATAATTGCTGGGTCATATGGTAATTGTATGTTTTGTTTACTAAGAAACAGCCCAATTGTTTTCCAGAGTAGCTATATAATTTTACATTCCCAACAGCAATGGTTGAGTGATTCAGTTTCTCTGCATCCTTGCCAGCATCTAGTGTTACACCTGTTTTTTTTTTTTTTTTGGTTTGGTTTTGGGTTTTCTTTTAGCCATCTTAATAGGTGGGTAGCGATATCTCATTGTTGTTTTAATTTGCATTTCTCTAAAAGCTAATCATGTTAAACATCTTTTCATGTGCTTGTCATCTATATGACTCTTTGAGTCTTTTGCTCATTTTTCTACTGGGCTGTTTTTATGTTAACTTCTTGGAGTTCTTTATATGTTCTCAATGCTAGTCCTTTTTTTGGATATGTGGTTTGTAAATACGTTGTCTGATTCTGTGGTTTTTCTTTTCATCCTCTTAATAGGATCTTAGAGCAAAAGTTTTTATGTTGGAGGGATTTCAATTTATCAATTTTTCCTTTTATGGATCATGCTGTTGGTCTCAGATCCAAAAATTCTTTGGCTAATCCTAGATCCCAAGATTCTCTATTTTTTCTATTTCTGAACGTTTTACAGCTTTATATTTTATCTTTAAATCCATGATCTGCTTTGAGATAATTTTTGTAAAAGGTATGAGACTGAGGTCAGGGTGTATTTGTTTGCCCATGGATATCCAATTGCTAAGCACAATTTATTGATATAGCTCTCTTTTCACAATTAAATTGTTTTTGCATTTTTGTTAAAAATCATTTGGCCACATTTATGTGGATCTAATTCTGGGTTCTCTATTCTATCCCATTGCTGTATGTGTCTATCCTTCCACTAATACCACACAATCTTGATTACTATAGCTACACAAGTAAGTCTTGGAATCAGGTAGACTGATTCCTCCCATTTTATCCCTTTTTAAAGAAATGGTTCTAAATATTCTGGTTCCTTTGCCTTTTCATATAAATTTTAGGACTATATTATTTACATCTACAATGAATTTTATTTGACTTTAATAGGAATTACATTAAATCTATCAATTTTCTTGCACTCCAGCTCTTTCCCTTTCTACCTAAGTGATCTAGGCCTTTTAACTGTGCTTCCTTCAGATTACTCAACAGGACAATGGAGAGAAGAAAGCTTACCCCACATGAGTATGTTAAGAGTTAAGGGCAGAGGTGCTGAGAATAGTACTTGCACATTATGTTAGGTGTCATTATAATTATGATTACTCTCTATATACAATCAGTCACACGAAGACTTTCAATTTTTTCTTTAAATATCATCTCCAGGGCTGGTACTAGGATTAGGTATGAGAGTCACCTGCAGCACAATATGTAAGGAAGAACACACTGTAGGTAAGCATATCTCTCTTGCCTCACCCTAGTCCCAGCTCTGCTTTTCCCCATCACTTCTTTCTTCCCCTGCAATCACCTTAATTCAATTATTTATTACTATATATACACGGATATTTCAACAATCTTCTAATTTGTCAGACTAACTGCAATTTTTCCCTTCTGTAACCTATCAATACATACCCAAGTCTTCTTTAAAATAACTCTCTGTATCCAAAAACTGTGAAGAGTCTTACTGATTATCTAATATAGTTCATATCTCCCAGATGAAGAAATAGGCATGTAATACTGTATTAAGGTGTATTGTCTACAAGCAATAGAAACTGACTCTGGGGCTAACTGGAGCAGAAAAAAAATATATTTAAAAGATGAGGCTGGGCACAGTGGCTCAGGCCTGTAATCCCAGCACTTTGGCAGGCCAAGGCGGGCGGACCACAAGGTCAAGAGATCGAGACCATCCTGGCCAACGTGGTGAAACCCCATCTCTACTAAAAAAAATACAAAAATTAGCTGGGCATGGTGGCACGTGCCTGTAGTCCCAGCTACTCAGGAGGCTGAGGCAGGAGAATTGCTTGAACTCAGGAGGCGGAGGTTGCAGTGAGCTGAGATCCAGCCTAACACCTGGCAAAGGAGCAAGACTGTCTCAAAAAAAAAAAAAAAAGATGAGTGGTAGGTCCCACAATTTAAAGATAAACTAAAAAAGTATGTCCAAAGAAGGAACCATGTTAGCTCTGGGAAAGTAGACGGAAAGAGCCAATATACTCTTCATGGCAACACTACTGGAATGAGTCAACACCACCCATTTTCTTTCTTTTTTCTTGTCTTTTATTTCTCTTTTTGCTTCTTTTTCTTTCTAAATCACTTTATTAAGGTATGATTGGTATACAAAAAGCTGTACATACTTTATAAGTAGATGAGTTTAGAAATAAGTATACACCCATAAAACCATAACCACAATCTATGTCACAAACCTATCATCACCTGCAAAAGTTTCCTCCTGCCCTCTTTATTTATAATGATGATATCATCATCATCATCATCATCTTTAATGTAAGATCTACCCTCTTAAGCAAACTTTTAAGGATATCATCCCTGTGCCACTCTAAGGTTAGTCATGTTCACCCTAGGCCAGAGGAAGGCAGAGTACTTTGACTAACTGTTCTATCAAACTAGTTTCCAGTTAGGGTGGAGAGGGGAAGACTCTGAGAGCAGGGCTTTGACAGTCAGGTTCACCACTATATCACCAGCAGATAGAGCAGTATCTGGATTATTATATAAACTCAGTAATATTTGCTGAATTAATAAGTGAGAATATAGAAGTATGTAGTCCGAAAAGTGGAAAATGAGTGCTAGACAGGGAAAAGCCACAGATGCCACCTGCAAAAGCTCTCCACCATCTAGTCATACCTTATGTGGATCTGTTCCACTCAGACAGATCCCCTAAGCCCAATTAATAATAATTTCCACAGCATTTTTCAATATATTGAGTACTTCTACATACTCAAGTTGCATCATCTTTGGACCACTTATTCACTCAAAATATAACCCATCCTTCAGTCTTTAACTTAGTTTCAATCCTATTACAAAGCCTTCCTAAACTATTTCAAACCATGTTTTTTTTTTCCCCTTCCTTGAAAATCTGTGTCATTGCTGTGAATTGCCATTTGACTCGATACATAAACCTTATCTAAAACACTAACATTTTATTGAGTTCCAGGTTAAAGGTCAAAAGGTTTTATAATTCCCTGAATCTTTCCTCTAATGACTTGGGCAATACCCTGCACCCAGTAGATACTCAACATGAACTCAAATGAAAGTGTGAAGGTAATTATTTTAAAAAGACTTTCTTCTCATTGCAACAAAATAGGATCTATACTCTAAAACTCTTACAAATATACAGATGAAAGTATATTTTAGCTACAAAATATTTTTACTCATAAAATTAATATGAATTTTAATTTAGAAGTATACTGATGTTTACTAAATATCCACGGAAATGATTATGTACTTATGAAAGAATATTGTACATTGTGGTCTAATCTCTTAAGATGCCTCTCCTCCTTTTCTCCCCGACTTCTATGAATAAACCAGATACACATGCACTTGTGTTGTTTCTTACCTTTGAATCTTGGCTGGTCCTGAGATTCACTTTTGACCAAGAGAATGCATGATTTCCAAGGACAGTTTATAAGAAGTCCTTCAGCTACCATGTGAGTCTCTTGAACTATGTGCTCTAGAGAATGAAGACCACCAGCTAAGTCCAACTATCCTGAAACATCCATATCCTGAAACTGGCTGGAAGAAGGTTAAGATAGCCATGTAGAGAGGCCACATAGTGGCAGAGAGAGAGAAAGAGAGATGCCCTGTCAGTCCCAATCAGTCCAGACATCCCAGCTGAAGTGCCAAATATGTGAGTAAAAAAGCCACTCTGGATATCCAGCTCCATTGAGACTTATGGTGACTCTAGCCCCAGATTGTTGTTTAAAGCCATCAAGTTTTATGTGGTTTTTTAGGCAGCCATATATAACCAAAACACATACTAAAACACAATCACTCAGGCACACATGCAAAACAGGATTATAATAAACATATGTTTTTTATTTCAGTCATATCCCTAAAGCTATTATTATACTATTTTATTTGGCTATTGTCATTGTTTTCACGGTATTATTTTGTAATTTTATTGTAATTTTAAATTTTATTCCATTATTTCATATTATAAAATATGATTGGCTTATTAATAACAGTAACCAGAAAATGTTTTCTGTTTGTACAATCCACTCAATTGTTTATTAAAATATGTAGCTTTTAAAACACTTTTTGAAAGTAAGAATAATCTCTTGACTATTTTTTTCTCTATACTAAGAAGAATACAGTATTTATTCAATAAAGGTTGAGAATTTAATTAGTAAATAATGGGAAATGATCATTTGGTGAAAAATTCAATCAAACATCTTTTATTGAATCTATCATTGACCCAGTTAAGAATTTTTAAAATACAAAAGACTTTTAATTTGACATCTATTGTCATGTTTATTTAACATTCTTAAGTTCTTATTTTAATTCAATATTTACTTCATATGACAGATGTTTAGAGCGCAGGACCTAAAGTCTATTATTACTCCAAAATGTAAATAGTAATAAACCTACAATCAATTCACAAATAAAAATAAAATAATTTAACTTTTAAATGTATTTTGAGGGTCTAATAGGGGATAATTAGAAATAAGTAAAACAGTCCTTTAATATAGCTTTTGAACAAAAATAGAAAAACCTCCTCTAAAGTCTTGTTTAAACTTTTTACCTAGTGTTTGCAAATACCCATTTTTAGCAGCTTAATAAAATAACATTTTTTAAAATTTAGTGAGTACCTATTGCAATTCTATATTCTACATGTATTATTAATACTTTTTAATTTTCTCCTATAGTTGTTTATCTGGTTTACAAACCTAGTTTCTAAGAAAACCTTGATTGGGATTACCTGAAAAAATTACAAATATATCTCTATTTACTAAAACCCCAGTCTTCTATATTTCCTGGCATGTTTTCTATTTCATGGAAGTGAATGAATTTCTAACCATTTTAGTTAGTTCAGTTAAAAAAAAGATGAAACATTACTAACAGTTGGATAAAAAGCTGAGAATTTATTTTAGTCTCAATGTATTCGTAGTATACTTTTAAAAGGAAAAAAAATCTCAAAGTCCATCAGCCAGAAAATATATTATAAAAGGGATTTGGAATAAATTAAGCATGTTCAAAGACTCTCAAGAGGGTCTTTAAAATGAAGCTGCCCATGAGACACGATGTTAATCAAGTAATTGAAAGAAAAAGAAACTCGGCCTAAGTGCCTATTTACTGAGATATTTCTGGGTTCAACAAATTTTGAAGATAAAAGAAAATACGTGTTTAGGTATTCCTGAATTATCCTTCTCATATTTCAACGACCTTCTCACACTGAACTCCAGAATATATGAATTGTTATAAATCATTGTTGCCAAGTGGTCTAGGAAAAAAGCCAGTCTGATTTTACTCTTTAATCTTCACATGACAGATGTTTAGAGGGCAGGATCTAAAGTCTATCAAGAAAACTGAATGATTGGTGATATGGTTTTGCGGTGTCCCCAAATTGGTGATATGGTTTAGCTGTGTCTCATCTTGAATTGTAACTGTCACAATTCCCATGTGTCATGGGAGGAACCCAGTGGAAAGTAAATGAATTATGGAGGCAGGTCTTTCCTGAACTGTTCTCATGATAGTGAATGAGCCTCACGAGATCCGATGGTTTTAAAAACAGGAGTCTCCCTAAACAAGCTCTCTCTTTCTCTTTGCCTCCCACCATCCATATAAGACATGACTTGTTCCCCTTGCCTTCCTCCATGATTGTGAGGCCTCCCCAGCCATGTGGAACTGTAAGTCCATTAAACCTCATTTTCTTCCTTAAGTTCATTAAACCTCATTTTCTTCCTAGTCTTGGGTATGTCTTTATCAGCAGCATGAAAATGGACTAATACAATTGGCTTTGCCCAGATATAACCAAACAGCATCAAACCAAATCATGACACCAAGGGAGACAGATAAAAGAATCTGAATCAAATTATAAGAATGAGGTTAGAAATACATGGAGACTCAGACTGGACAAAGTGTGCATAGAAGCAGAAGAGGGAGAAATAAGAAGGCAGAAGAATGCAGACTCCCATTAGCATGCATAGGTCAGAAGCACTGAGTTCAGATCCAGAAGAGTGAAGGTAAGACACTGGGGTTTGAATTCACTGGCTGTCACAGCAACTTGGTAGAGAGGGGACTCTTAATTGCCTCTGCAATTCACCAAGTTGCAACTGATATGCACTCTACCTTTACCTAACTCCAACGCCTGTGTTAATCCTGAAACACCTAGCCCCAGTGGCCCAATATAGCTCATACACACTTTGTTTTTTCGGTTTATTAAAAGTTTCTTTTTAGAGGAAGCGTCTCACTTTGTTGCCCAGGCTACAGTGCAGTGGCCATTCACAGGCTCCACCCCACTACTGATCAGTATGGGAGTTTTGACCTTCTCCATTTCCAATTTGCTTTGTCCCTCCTTAGGTAACCTAGTGGCCCCCCGTTCCCAGGAGGTTACCATATAGATGCCAAACTTAGCAAAGACACACAATTGACATAGAGCACTACCTTCCAGAACTCCTGGACTCGTCAATCCTCCTGCCTCAGCCTCCTGAGTAGCTGGGACTATAGGCATGTACCACCATACCGAGCATACACATTTTCCAAAGCCAAATGCTGAAGTTTTCCCCACTGTTCCTATAGCAGTGTTACAGTAGTCATAGGAATAATTGTGCCTTTGTCTGATAGCTTCTTATGCAGAAAATGCACAAGTAACTCCACACAGGTAAAATAATCATTTTATCTTCTAAGATTTCTGGTGTCTTCTTTGGATACAAAAATGTGTACTAAACACCTTTACTGCACATGAAAGGAAAAAAGTAAAAAGATTGGGAACTATCAATTTAAGAAAGTACATTGGATAGTGGCTAGACAAGAATGTATATCCTCTGTAAAATATAAATCATAGAATCTCAGTTTTAAAGAACTTTCCATCAACTGAGATGCTTGGAAAATTATGATAGAAGAAAAATGACCATATTACACTTAAATTAGAAAGTCAGTATTTTTCTATTGTTAAAAACCATGATCCCAATGCACTAAGACCTTACTCCCTAATAATAATTGATCAAAAGAGAGTGATTTCATCCCTGACTTGTACTACAGTCAATGAAAGATCAGAACCTATAAGAACCTGTCAACAAAATACTCCAGACAAGTGCAAAATCTATGAAGTATAAAGAATATATACCCCACATTATAAAGAAAAGAAACTCTTACAGCTTTTTCTAAAGCATCAATCAAATCAGAACGAAGTGCTACAGACAGGATTTTGCTTTAAGAAGTGCTGGCTTCCTTCAAGGTCATTCATGACGGTGATGCAAAGATGTCTGCACTATTGCGCTTTCAGACTCGACACTGGAGAACTGCCTAGGGTCCTTACTTAATGAGTTTTTACTAGCTGAGCTTCATCTTAATAGAAGCAGTTGAGTTCTGAAAAAAAAATTTTTTTTTAATCTGAGCTCAGCACAGTCTCTTTTACAGCTACAAAAAAATAAGCAATACACTTACATTATAAAGTAACGAATACTGAGTTAAAATAAACATGACATACAAAAACACATGAAATATTATTACAAATGCTAGTTTCTCTCATTTATTAATGATTCTGCTCAAAATCTATATAAAATATTTACCTTTGAACATTGAATCTTATATTTTGTTTGTTTTTTTGTTTTTCAGTGGGGTTTTTTTTTTTCAGATGGTCTTGCTCTGTCACCCAGGCTTGGAGTGCAATGGTATGATCTCACTGCACTGCTCACTGCAACCTCTGCCTCCTGGGTCCAAGTGATCCTCCCACCTCAGCCTACCATGTAGCTGGGACCACAGGTGCATGCCACCATACCCGGCTAATTTTTGTATTTTTAAAATAGAGATGGGGTTTTGCCATGTTGCCCAAGTGGGTCTCGAACTCCTGAGTTGAAGCGATCTGCCTGCTTTGGACTTCCAAAGTGCTGGGATTACAGGTGCGAGCCACTGCACCCAGCTGGATCTCATATTTATTGTTCTCCCTTCTCCCTGAAGACACCTATCATTTACTAAACCTCAAAATCTTCTAAAGACAATCCAAATTACAAAAGCTACCAAAAGCCTAAACCAATGGATTGTAAGGCAAGATTAGAATTAAGGCAATCTGAAAAAAGGTAGATTTAGCATACAGTTTTCTTTAAACAACCAGAATGTACCTGTATCTCAGCATTTATAAGGAAAAAGGACCATTGAGTAATCTTCATATGTTTAACATACTATTCTATTACTATGGAATTGAAGGAGTCCAATTTAGTCTACTACTCTATGAATTTTTTTTTACTTGATAATATTACCTGACTTTCTAGTGTAAGATTTATCACAGATAACCACCCATACCTTTACTAAGCCTTCTGGATACACTTAAATAATTCCATGTTAAACTAGCTTTCCTGAGAATATCACTATAATCACAGGGGCCCTCAAAAGTATTACCACAATTTTCTTTTTCTCTGAGATCCTCCTGCTACACTCACAACACAAGAAGTACATGGCCACAAAACCTAAAGTAAATGGAAGAAAAGTTTCCAAGGAGGATTTCTGTGTCCTCCTACAACATTCCAGGGTTTTAGGAGGAGTCAAGAAATTCTAGTCTTCTCTTTAAGTATATGTCCACAAAAATAATCTAAATGGCACTGTTGGAAAGATTTTACAATTTAAAATTGCCATTTAAAATTTAAATAATAAGACTCAGTACAAATAATAATATTCAATACCCGTAATGAAGAAGACCTAAGAAACTTACTACAAATCAGAAAATATCAGTAAAAATACTTTTATTTTCCAAACTCTCCTGTGAAGTGTGTCACTATTTCCTAGGAATGTTTTATGCTTTGTCTCCTTCAGCATGATACCTGATGCTTAATGGATATTCAAAAAAAACTGTTGAATGAATCAGTAAGAAAAAAAATGAAACCAAGCAAAATATAAATATAGGCACTAACTCCCTAGGGTTAATGGGAGTATCATTCAGTATGTGGAAATACTAACTTTACAAACTACTTAAGTATAATCAGAGAGTATAGTATATATGAATAGACAATATATAAAGACTTTTTGCTGTTGTTGTTGTTGTTGTTGTTGTTGTTGTTGTTGTTGAGATGGAGCTTCGCTCTGTCATCCAGGCTGGAGTCCAGTGGCACAGTCTCAGCTCACTGCAATCTCCACTTCCCAGGTTCAAGTGGTTCTCCTGCTTCAGCCTCCCAAGTAGCTAGGATTACTAGCGCATGCCACCACACCCAGCTAATTTTTGTATTTTTAGTAGAGACAGGGTTTCACTATGTTGGCTAGGCTGGTCTCAAACTCCTAACCTCAGGTGATACACTCACCTCAGCCTGCCAAAGTGCTGGGGTTACAGGCATGAGCCAGCGCACCCAGCCTACAAAGACATTTTTGCTTTGAAAAATGTTTCAATAAAAATATGTAATTTATTTACTCCAAAGTTACTTTCATTACTGAGTGATAAACTATATAATAACATGAGATATTTATAACTAACATTCTTGATTAAAATGAGTATAGATTAACAAATTCTAAATTTGCTAAACATAATACACAATATAGTATAAAACCTGCAAAACACAAACAACTAAATACAAGCTAAATAACTTTTCTTAATAAAACTAACCACATTGAAACATTTTAACCCCATGATTTAACATAGGTATTGGATGCTATTCAAAATAGCCTTTCATTTCTCTTGCCTACATGTTTCGGGCACTGAAAAAAACCTGGTCTAACCTCTCTATGTCCTCCCAGCAAGCTCTTTATATCTTGCCCTTATGGTATTTTCCAACTGTCTGCCTTAAACAAAGAGTCCTTGCTGGCACTGGCTTCTTGCTAGTCAGTATTTAGCTCTCTCTTTCTGTAGCAAAGAGAGAGCCTAACCATCTGCTTCACGCAGCTTTTCATTCCTATGATAGCTTTCTGCTCTTTCCTCTTCCAACTCAGAAACAGAAAGCAAGAGATAAAACAAAGCATCTTAGGTCCACAAGACGCTGCGCAACACCCAGGAGAGTTTTTCCTCCCAAACAGGTTAATGCTTCCTTAGCAACCAAGTAACTAAGGCCAATTAACCTCCCTTCTCTATCAATATTCAATTTACATTGAAACTTCTTTTGGTTAAGTCCTTCAATTTTACAATGAGCTTTCTGGCAGAGAAAAAAAGGTGTTCTGTCTTAAAGGAGCCAGGTCCTTTCTCCTGATTATCTCTAAGTGTGATTCAAACTTCACATAAAGTGTTAGGTGACTTCCTAACTGGATTTAAGGAACTGGAAACTTAGAAATGGCATAAAAATTAAGTGTAATCAATTAACATATGCTTAAAGTGAGAATTAATCATTTTGGAACAACCAGAGATTAGATACTGCAGAGAATAAGAGATACGGAAAAGATGCTTTGTAGCTGTCATTGCCTCATACCTGCCTTGGCTGATTTATGTCCCTTCCACACAAGCAACAAAGCCCAGGTTACCACTAAATAATCACAATCTCAGTAGAATCCCAGAGAAAAGATGACTGAAAGAGAGGAGCACAGATAGTAACAAAACCAAAAAATGTCCTTTCAGGCAAAAAAGTCCAAAATTAAAAGTAGAAAGGAACTAGCATTTCAAGGTCATGAACTGTTTCAGAAGTAGTAAAAACTATAACATATTTTTTAAAAGAGGGGTTTTATAAAAATATAAAAATGCACAATAGAAAGCTCCCCCACCATCCCAAACTTTCACACTGTGAGTTCAGGGTTACATTTTTCTAAGTCTCACAATTAAATTATTATACTGTACTCTACTTCAGGTAAAGAAAAATTGGCAGAAGTATTATACAAAAGGGTAATTAGTTGTCTTCATGTTCATTTTCCAGGTCTTGATGAAGTGAAGTCCTTTGTGGAATAATTTTAAAGTTTTAAAAATTCTATATAGAATGTAATATGGAACTTCAAATGTATATTTTGATTTATAATAGGCAATATAAACACTATAAATCATCCTTCAACAGTTTTGGGAGCAGCATTTCAATATCAACACACCAGTACCACTGTATCTCCAAACAATTGCTACTAACAGTTATGATACAGAATTTCAAAACCAGTTTTGTCTTCTAGTTTTGTCACTTACCATTTGTAGGATTCACCATTCTATTCACACACAGATTTATTCTGAAAGTAAAGCTGCCTTAAAGTTACACTAATAAAAGTGAATATTTGTAAACCCTTGGCTCCCATCATCTTATTTGATCTGCATAGCCACCCTGCGAGGTAGGGATTGTAATGACATCCCTCTCCAATTGAGGTGTCTGGTTGAGAAAGATGTGGGGAGGAAACTAAACTTAATGAAGCACCTACCACATATATGTTTTACTTTCACAGCATTAGCCAAGCGTTTAATTTCACGATACTTAATATGCACATCCACATACACACACGCTTACATACGGCTCCCAATTCCCAACCTCCCAACTCCTGTATTTGGGATCACGTTTTCCAGATGAGAGATTTGTGCCTTTAAGAGGTTCAGTAACATTTTCAAAGTCACACAGAAGGAGGGAAAGTAGGGATGTAAAACCAAATTTGCCTAACTTTAAAGCCCTTGTTCTTTCAACCATGCCACACCACCTGCTACACAAAGCCCCTGGCAGACCCATATGTTACCTTCCAAATCCCTTCTGCTAATATTAGCAACCACTAAAGGTCAAAGGTTGTATTTTCCAAATGTGACTCATGAGCCATTAATAAGTTTTGAAATCAATTGCTAGGCCTTGACTAGCATTTTTTAAAAACCAAATAGGGCAGAATAAATTGACTAAGTAGAGTATATAAGAAAGAATAAAACTTATTTCATGAACCTTGGTTTCGGGTATGCATGTATGTTCTGGGTCTTTATGTAAAATAGATTTCTTATTGTGGGTTTATATTTAGAAAAAGTTTGAAAGTCATTGGGTTCAGAGGATGCCCTCACATAGACCTAGCTCATGAATTGGGAACTACTCAACGCTCAGCTCTCTTCACTGAAATAACATCCGGAAACACAAGACAGGGAACCCCTTCTCAGACAAGGCAGAAGAAGTATTACCTAGAATCAGCACAGGAGGAGGAAGCTGATTACATAATTATACACCTCCTTCACAGCAGCTCCAGTCCATCAAGTAGATAGTATGGTTTATTTTTTACAGCACTAATTATGTAATTATCCATAACATTAAATCAGTTCCACCTGATTCAGTCTAACACAGGTTTCCTGAAACATTCATTTGTTTATTATTTTTAAAAAGAACACTAAACTACTAATCATCTTATATGTAAAAGTTCCAGTGTGGAAGGTGGATCACTTATATTTAAAAAGATCTTGTGTCCAATAAGACATTTTTGGTCCTTTGGGACAAATGACAATTAAAATTTCATTTTAATATACCTTGGAGCAGATGCATATAAGTATATTCTCAATTTTTTCTTCATTATTTCATAAACTGCCCATTGTAGAGCAATAATGTCACATTGGTTATTTTCATAAAAAGCTTTTCTACAGAGTAAAATTTCATTGTTCTTTATAATATACCTTCCGGTATGTCATTTATTCAAAATTATCCCCTGGGAAAGTGCTGCAAAGATAAATAAGCTATGGATCTTACATTAAGGAATGAACAGCTGATTAGGGGAAACATAACCCTAAATAATATAGCTTCCACTCAGCTGCCTCCCAAAACCTCTGGGCAGAGCTGTCACCCACAGCTACCAACCAATCCCTGCAACAGCTGTATTACATCCAAGAAGACTCAAGAGATAACCTCTAGCAAGCAAGAGACTAACACAAAGAATACATGGACAAGGACCAGGGACAGAAGAAAGCATGCAAATTATAGATTTCATTTGGTTCTTCCACCGACATGTTCATACTACCTCTTAGCTTTGCTTAACCCCTCAAACCTATTGACACCATCCATCCATCAACTGCAAAGAAGTTCCAGCATTCTTGAAATTAGTCAGGAGCAGTCGCTCAGGATCCTCCTCACTTTACCCCCACCTAACCTCAATGCAGTCTCACCTCTGCCTAACTTAAAACCCTTGACACCATCACTCCCTCCAATTCTTCGGACACTTCCTGGTGTTTAAATCTCAGCTTTTCTTAATGGGTTCTGACTTGGTCTATCTCTCTGACTTTGAGTACTCCCTGCTAATTTGAATAGGAATCCCAGATTCAGGAAGCTAAAAGCACACCAGCAACCTGGCTAATACCCTACCACAGCCAGCCTAATATCCCTCTGGACGGGAGATTCAGACAAACTGCTAAAAATGCTGACTACTTTTCAGCCCAATTTAAGTCACAACTCAACACTCTTCATGTTCTACTCACAATTACTTTCTTCAGTGCAGAGCCCTTCTTGCTTTCCACCACCCTCCATACTTACCACCATGTGCACCTCTCTCAGCCATCCCCAAGGACCCAAGATATAATACATGGAGGAAAAGGTACTAGACGCCTCTGGTACTAAGGTTAATTCCAACTCCCTGCATGATGGAGAATGATTTGGAGAAACATTTTTGGAAGTTGGCATCCCACCTTAGGAATGTACTCTACTTCTACCCAGTGATTATAGAAGCCAGGATTGGTTGATAAGTTCATAAAGTAGACAGAGGGAGAGATGGAATCCATCCTGAGCCTCCAAGTTTCTTGTTGCCAGATTCCAACCATGTGTTTTTAAGTCAGTCTGACTTATCAAGATGCCTGCTGTCAAAATGGAAAGCTAGGGGCACTTCTGTTTTATTGGAAGTAATTTCTCAATAGCCCCTATGATCTATATTCATGCCTCTTGACTTACTTTCTCATTTTCAGCCCCATGCCTCCTCTCTGCATTCATCTTGGTTTACATAGGTTGACCTTCAACCCTCCCCAAGGATACTGACTTAGGGGAGATGCTGGAACTACTGTCATAGAACAATAGTTATAATGACCTGTTAGAAAGGAGGAATAAAAAATATATTCCTTGTCACCAGTGTCACAGAGACAAAAACGAGACGATTTCAAGAAGGGGCTTAGTCAGTAGTGTCAAATGTTAACAATGTGGTCAGGAAAGGTGAAGGCATTAGATGTGATGACTGCAAGGTAACTAGTAACTTGGAAGCAATTTCCATAGCTTGATTTTGGTAGAAGTCAAAAGAAAAAGAGCTGAAGTTGGAACAAGTGACAAAAAAGTCCAGGTACTATAGATGACTTATTAACAAAACTTGGGAGTGAAAGAAAGAAGACAGAGGGGATTATAGAAGAGGATTGGGAAATGGCAATATAACAAAACATAGGGCCAAGCACGATGGAACCTAGGTCCTGTTGGCATTGCTGAAGTAGCCAAGGTCAAGACTAAGTAAGAAGGCAAAAGAAATAAAAGAGGACTGATGTCATTGAGGGCCTTGAGACAAAAAGAATATACAAAACATGTTCAGAGAGAAGCATAAATACAGTTGAAAATAAGGAGGCTGTGAACAGAGAGAAGAATTTCAGAGTTTGAGATAATTGTTATATTGACATTTTCCCCTTCTTTTTCATATCTAAAAAACTTAAAGAAAAACTGAGGGTGAAATGCTTCACAAATAATTATTGGAAAGAGGACATTTAATAATGTTACTTCAGAATACTCAATAGTCATTTTAATAATCTTATCTAAAAATAGCTTGTCCCTTCCAAATTACTACTTTTCTTTTCCTTCAAAATAAGCTAGAGTTGAGAAACTGGAGCATAGAGATGAGATTTAGTCTGCCAGCCTGTTGTACCCTCTGATTCACTGACCAAAACAGGCATTTTCTCAGGCATCCATCCGGACAGTCTTTAGGTGTCACTGCCAACCTGACAGCCTTCCTGCTCTTTTCTATACATATACATTCTGAACCATAGCTAAGACAAACATGTAATGTCTATCCTAAGGCTCATTTGAGATTAGCTAGAACTACATGTAGCTTCTCTCAATGCTTATCACAAATACGTTAAGACTTACAATTTGCTAAGAGCAAACAATCTAAAACAGCGAATTTGTAAGCATCATATGGAAGAGCATTATTGAAGTTTCCATATCACATTTATGCAATCAAAAACAATACTGTTAAAACACTTTGATGTCTCCCTCTTAAGAGTTTTTTCCCCTTAGCTTTTCATTTTGAAAACCTTTAACAATGCAATCCTTGGTTATTTTCTTTTACTTCAAGCTAAAATTATTATTTGCCCTTAACCACATAAATTCAGAAGTAAACTTTAACAAGATATTCCTGGCCACTTTAGTAAGCATCCTTTAACAAAATAGATAATAAACTGTTAATGACAACACGTTTACACTAATATTGCTAATTTTTAGTTAAGTTTGCAGTGTATTGAGAAGAGAAATTCTAGATAGTTCTAATCCAGAAAAATCAAAAGACAAGTGATATCAGTTTCTGGCATTTATGTGCCAGGCACTGTGCTAGATGCTAAGGACACAGTTGTGATGGAAATGATCAAATAAGTCAATGCTTAGAGTCCAGTCACAGCGTTCAGAACCACTATTCTAGTTTGAAAATGTTTTGTTCCCTTTCCCCAAAATAATTCATCTGCATTTTTAATAAAGGCTCTTTCATAGTGAGCATTTCAGGTATTAGTGAATGAAATATCCAGAGCTATATAAGCTATTGTTCTGGGCAATGATTTTATGTAAAAATAATACTCTATGCAATAGTTAGTTTTTACCTGACGGTTAAAAAAAAAATCCTGACAAGTAGTTAATCTCATTCGAGCTACCAAAAAAATTCAGCAATCATTTTAATATCTGAAGCTTGCCATTTATACCATGAGATTCTACACTGCAACTTCAACAATGAATTCCTTTAGGATATATGAGAAGATTGTTTTTGAGCCCTGCATAGAAAATTATGCTAATGGGTATTCCTTTCATTCCATAAAATATTTTTAAATTAATCTTTTTAAGGAATAAAAATAATTGTAAATACACTTAATAAAATAATTTTTAAAACTCAAATTTTAGATTCTACTTAATCTTTTGTGAGATCAAATCTTATTGTAATATATTCTAAGTAACACAACTCTCTCCACATATGGAGTTTCTACTGGCTTCAAAAAAATATCAAAGCGGCAGAAAAGAGTTCTAAGTAGTGGTTTCACTTTCATTTATTTTAGATTCGATTATATTATGAAGTCAAGATATCTTATTCAGAAATTCTTCATGAAAAAGAGCCATACAAAGTTTGAAACTCCCAAAAATCTATTGTCTTTTTTTTCCATAAAAGAATTTTTTTTTAATATTTTAAGTTCTGGGATACATGTGCAGAAAACGCAGGTTACATAGATACACACATACCATGGTGGTTTGCTGTACTCATCAACGCGTCATCTACATTAGGTATTTCTCCTAATGCTATCCCTCCTTTACCTCCCAAACCCCCTGACAGGCCCCAGTGTGTGATGTTCCCCTCCCTTTGCCCATGTGTTCTCATTGTTCAGCTCCCACTTATGAGTGAGAACATGTGATGTCTGGTTTTCTATTCCTGTGTTAGTTTGCTGAGAATGATGGTTTTTAGCTTCATCCATGTCCCTGCTAAAGACATGAACTCATCCTTTTTTATGGCTGCACAGTATTCTACAGTGTATACATGCCACATTTTCTTTATCCAGTCCATCACTGACGGGCATTTGGGTTGGTTCCAAGTCTTTGCTATGAAAAGCATCCCAAATTCATTAAAAGAAATGGGAGGAATATGTAATTAGGGCAACTAAAATAATGCACTAAATGGCCCTTCTCTGAAACAATTGCTTGCTAAGTTAGAACTTTATAATTGGACATAAGTACTCCACAATGAAAGCCTGTCAGATTTTTGTACGGAAACATCAGCTCAATATTCTCTTAAGTATACAGCTGCAGCTAGAAATTATTTTACTCCTGATTTTTTAAAAAACACCTAACAATTATAAGTATATGTAAAGAAAACTTTCTGATATAACTCACTGCTGAGTTAAATTCAATGGCTATGGCACATATCTTTACAAAGGCTTTTCTACTAGCTTAATAAATAAAAAGAGAATTAGTTACCTATCTGCATGTAGTCAACTTGATTTATTTCAAAAAATAGATTTTCTTTTTGCTTTGCCACAGAAAATGTAGCACAGAGAATTTCAAAGATAGAAGTAACCTTAAGAAGCCATTTAGGTTATAGACTCTCACTGAACCTAATATACTCTCTGAATTTTGCAAAGTGCTATTACTCAGGTACCAGGGGCTTAAAGTAGAAATAAGATTCAGCAAAATGTGAAGCATGACCCTGCTTCTATCTAAGACTCCTGGCTTCATAATAGAACACTAAATTTCATTAAGATCCCCTAAGTCACAAATTTCATTAGATGGTTCAAATAGTTTCAGTGCCACATCTCTGTATGTTGCTTTCTGATGGGTTCCAAGAAGGAGTAAACAAACGCTTTTGTTATATACTAAAGATACATAGTTTATATAATAAATAGTATATTTAGTGCAATAATCCTCAGTTTTACTGGAATTAAAGATCCTACTCTGACATGACTGGTTTTCAGAATATTCTATACTCTCCCCTCTCAGAGACCACACCACTATATAGCATATACTTATACTTTAAATTAAACAGAATTAAATTTTAATTTGTCTTTGAACCCTTTCATAATATCTTAAGTAAAACACAAAAGTGAGATTGGGGTCTGCTGCATTCACAATTATTTTTTTAAATCCATTTATCTGTTAGCATTAGATTGATTTGTTCAATAAATAATTACTGACTACTATACATGCTTCCATTTGCATCTACACACATTAAACATAACAGACTTCCTGGCATTTTAACATTGCTTTAATAATTGTATTTCCAAATACAGTAGTAATCATGCTTCTTATTCATCATTTACATTTATCAACATGTCTATACTTCAGTCCAAAAATAGCAGTTGCTTTACAGATAAATTGTTAATGCTTACTGAGAACTGTGGCTCACCATTCATTCTGTTATAAAAAAACATAATATTCTGACATATGAGTCGATTTTGGACATACAAAATAGAACTCATCCTAGAAGCCACCTAATAAAATCCTTAGGGCAAATGGGTGTATTTCAAGGCCTGGTTACCTCAAAAGATCATCACTCTTTGAATATGTTCTTTGGCAATTGAGATCATCTCCTGTTACTGATTCTCAGTTTTATGCTTCAGGGAATTTATGATGGATTGTTTTTTGTTGAGGGCCTCGCTTTCTATAATATTCTACCTGTCCTGGTCTAAGGAAAATCACAGTTAGTGAACTACAAAGCCCTAAGACAAAAATTTTTTCTTCCACTAGTATATTATCGCTATTTTTATGACTCTATCATTTTCATAGTTTTTAAAAATGTAATCTGAAGGTGCAACCTGAGGCTCTAAAGTAATGAGGATAGCAAATGAATAAATAAAATACGCTTAGTACCCATTTCTGATACCTCTGCAAAAGGAAGAGGAACTACAGTAATCGAACTTCAAGCAGAACACAAACTTCAATAATATAGAAATTATTGACCTATTAAAGTAAATGTGTATAGGCAGCTGAATTATGTGAATCAAAAGACAAAATCTAGGTCATCTCTATTCTATGAAAAATGATTCAAAATTTCATAAATGAAGACATTAGAGACAAAAAAACAAAAAACAAAAAAAACAGAACAATGTTGGCCAGAACACTAGTTACATTGGAAACACTTTCAGATATTTCCCACTTCTGAGCATTCATTAATAATTTTTACTACTCATTATTAAAAATCAGTATCTAAGTTAAATAGACACTGTTTCCATTTACTGAATGAGTGCTAAACATGTAAATTTTAAATGGAAACATCCAGTTTCCATTTACTGGATGAGTGCTAAACATGATTAAGAAAAAAAAAACTTACACCTTATTTCTCAACTCTAGTTTCTCTAGTCTTCATTAGCCAGTAAGTTAATTTAGAATCTTAAAAAAAAAAAAAAATTTAAGTTTAGCAGTTATTTTGCAATAATATATCCACATAAATTTTAAGGGGTAATAATGGCTAATTTGCACCAAAAATTGTCTCATCAAAGTATAGGGCTTGTGTTCCCACTTCTATTTGTAAATTATCATTTTATGTAAATTATCATTTCATGCATAAGGCTTCAATAAGGACAATATGCTCATATTCATTAAAGTAGATCAATTGTTAAATCATGTTTTTCACTACTGTTAAATGATATCTCAATTTCCCTAAAAAAAGTCTTCAATTAGGGCCGGGCCTGGTGGCTCACGCCTGTAATCCGAGCACTTTGGAGGCCAGGGCGGGCAAATCACCTGAGGTCGGGAGTTCAAGACCAGCCTGACCAACATGGTGAAACCCTGTCTTAAAAAAAAAAAAAAAAAAATCAATTTTTTTATTAAATACAAAAAAAAATTCAATTAAATACAAAAAAAAAATCATAAGCTGATAAAGTGATATGGTAGTAGCAATACCTATTATGAAAATAAGTGTCACATAAAATAAGATATCCCAAGTCAGTGTTGATTATGTTTGCTTCTGTTGTAAATATTCATTTATATTTAGAGGATTTTTTTTTTTTTGAGACAGTGTCTTGCTCTCTCACCCATGCTGGAGTACAGTAGTGCAATCTAGGATCACTGTAATCTCCACCTCCTGGGCTCAAGCAATTCTCCTGCCTCAGCCTCCTAAGTAACTCAGATTACAGGAGCATGCCCGGCTAATTTTTTAATTTTTTTTAATAGAGACAGTGTTTCACCATGGTGGCCAAGCTGGTCTTGAACTCTGAGCTTCAAGTGATCCTCTCCTATTGGCCTCCCAAAGTGCTGGAATTAAAGGCATAAGCCATCACTCCCAGCCCTATGTTTAGAAGATTTTAAATTGACGCAATGTATTTTTTTTGGTCACTGGTAAGGAAAATATTTTGTTCAAAAACTGCTGGTCTCACTTTCATCTCACAAATTCAGAAATGCCACATGCAAAAATCATACTACCTACTCTCAATAAATGTCTTATTTAATATGACTAACCTGTAAGAACTACTGTTTCCCAAAGTCAGAACTAAAAGACACCCTAACATATTTAGTAGATTTCTAAGTACCATCTCATTCTTTTAACTATCATTTTAAGATTAACTTTTGATTTAGAAAATCCAAAGAAGGCAGAGATTATGATTTTCACAAAGGACTTCACTTTCTATTACATTCTGCTTTCATTTTTTAAATCCTATGATTATATACATGCTCTTGTTAATAATCTTACAGGCATAAAAATCATGAATCCAACTATGTTTCTTTTTTCAATTTTATTAATGTATAATAGATATACATAGTTTTGGTGTATGTGTGATAATTTAATACAGCCATATAATTTGTAAAATCAAATCAGTGTACTTGGGATATATATTACCTTAAACATTTGTCTTTATGCTAGAAACATTTGAATTATTCTCTTCTAGCTATTTTGAAATGTACAATGGATTACTATAAACTATAGTCACCCTACTATCTATCTAACATCAGGTCTTATTTCTTCTATCAAACCATATATTTGTACTCATTAATCAATTTCACTTCATCCCCCCCTCCACCCTTCCCAGCCCCTAGTAATCTCCAATTTACCCAATTTTCATGAGATTCACTTTTTCAGCTCCCATATATGAGTAAGAACATGCAGTCTTTCTGTGCTGGGCCTATTTCACTTAACATAATGACCTCCAATTCCATCAGAATCTACCTATTTTTCTACAGTCAAGACTGCTGGTTCAGAATAGAACAGAGAAATAAATTGATTTTCCACATTATACAAAGTCAAATTAAAAAAAATTAACAAGTATTAGCAGAGACATTCCTTTTAGACATCTTTAAACAGGAAATATGCCATATACAAATAGAACTATTCATCATTAAATTCTCGAGAATTTAGAGGTTCCATAGCTCAGTTTTCTACACAATGCAGGAATACTTTGTGAATTATTTGAGGCCAGAGATTATAAATCAGGGGCCTGAAGACCATCTGCAGTCTAGGTGCCCTGCACAAGATTTTTTTTTTAATTAAGCCAACACACAACAATCTAGATCCCTGCCTTTTCTTGAACATTCACCTGGAGCTGCGAATCTACTGCCCCTTTGGAGAAAGAAGGCCTGCCCTCTCTACATGTCACAGCTCCCATTACTTCCAATTGGCCCGTTTCACTCATTCATCATTTGCCTGGCTGTTTTAATAATCTGAGCATTTGAGTCTGTAACCACTGTTCCTAGAGAGGACTATCTACTCTTTGGCTGAACATCTCCTTAAAGGGAAGGGAGTTCACAGCTTTGCAAGTTGACCAATTTCATTGCAGGGAACTCTAAACAAAGGGAGAGTTGTCTAGAATAATTTCCAGACACTAAAACTAGTCCTGTCCTCAACAAGCAACATAAGCCCACTCTTTCTTCCACAGAAAAGCCTTCTAGAAATCTGAAGGCAACTAACCTTCATTCTTCTTCAGTTCTACTTTGACAATCCTTATTAAAGTTCTTCTTTACTAATCCTTATAATAATATGTATTCAGGCACATCCCCTGCTGTTGGTATGCTCCTCTACCTGAATAAATCCTATTTATTATTCATTTTAAAACTATTATTTATATATTAATTTTTTATTTACAATGGTCATCAGTGTTGTTCTTCACATGTAATACTATAATATTATATTAATCTAGATCAGTAGTTCTCAAACTTTTTAGTCTCAGGACCCCTTTACACTTTTAAAATTCATCGAGAATCCCAATAAGATGAATTAAGAGAGTTAGAGCTATTAATAGTAATGGTATCAGAAATTAAAAGTTTAAAATAATAATTATAATTATTAAAATAATAATATAAAATAATTCACTTAATAATTGTTAACATAACAACATGTTTCTCTGAAAAATACAGTTTCCAAAATAAAATACATTACTAAGAAAAGTGACATTGTTTACATTTTTTGCAAATTTTTAAAATGTCTGGTTTAATAGAATACAGCTGGATTCTTAGTATCTGCTTCTGCATTCAATCTGTTGCAGTATTACACATCAAGTAGCCTCTGGAAAGCTAGAGGATAATGAGAGTAAAAAATACAAATAATGGGCTGAGAGGCAGAGACAGGGAGAGCTCAAGAGTTTGAGACCAGCCTGGGCAATAGAGCAAAACTCTTGTCTCTACAAAGAATACAAAAATTAAGCAGCCAGAAAAAAGAACAAGATCATGTCTTTTTGTGGGAACATGGATGGAGCTGGAGGCCATTATCCTTAGCAAAAAAAAACCTTCCCAGAAACAGAAAACCAAATAACACATGTTCTCACTTATAAGTGGGAGCTAAATGATGAGAACTCATGAACACAAAGAAGGCAGCATCAGACACTGGGATATCCTTCAGGGTGCAGGATGTTAGAAGGGAGAGGAACAGAAAAGATAACTATTGAGTTCTAGGCTTAGTACCTGGGTGATGAAATCATCAGTACAACAAACCCCCATGAGTTTACCTATGTAATAAACCTCTACATGGAACCCCCCAACCAACAATAAAAGTTTTCTTAAAAAAAAAAAATTAAGTGCTATATTTTGACCCATGTTTACTTAATTTAAAAAAATTAGTCGGGTATGGTGGTGTGCACTGTAATTCCAGCTAGTCAAGAGGCTCAAGAGGGAGAAACATCTGAGCCAGGGGAGGTCAAAGCTGCAGTGAATGGAGATCTTGCCACTGTACTCCAGCCTGGCCAATAGCGAGACCCTGTCTCAAAAAAATATTTAAAAAAATACACACAACATCTTAATATCATTATAAAAATAGTTTTGATCTTGTGGACCTCCTGAAAGGGTCTCTGAGGTCTCAAGGGGTTCCCAGACCATATCTGAGCTTCACTTACGCTTTGATTAATGTAGCTTAAGTTCCCAGTTTTCTAGTATCCATGGTATTCTTTTTTACTTTCTTGAGCTTGTGGTCAACTAAAATCACTAGCTCTTTCTCAAACAATTGCTGTCAAGTCAGGTCTCCTCTTTTCTTCTAAAGACAGACCTTACACATATATTTTCCCATAGATTTCATTTTGTGGGTTTCAGATTACTCTTTGATAGTCATACTATTGTTACCATGCCCAGATCCCCCTTAAGGCTGGTGCACCTATCCTAACCCAGCTGTTGTAATGGTCAGATAACTCATAGCAGCACACTTCTCTAAAGAGTACTCAGTAAAACTGAAGCCACCTGTCTTGGGAAGCTATGTTCACCTGCACTTCAGCTACTGACTGACTGTTAAGCCAATGACTGTCACAGAGTACAAAAGACCGGCTCCAGTGACACAAAGTGAGACTAATTCTGTGGTATGGTTTGTGCTCTGGGGCCTCCTAGGGGATCAGACTAAAGTTAGCTTCTAGATAAGACCACATTTTTCCTAGCTTTTACACCTTGCTCTGTCCTGCTTCCCCTACTCCCTTTCACCCAAGAACACATCCCTCATAAATCACTTCAACAAGAATCTCCATTTCAGGCTCTGCTTCTATTGCAATACTGACTCTGACCCACATCATATTAATTAATCTTCAGCTATACAGCATTTCATTTATGCCAAGCATTCTATTATTAAGTAGTATAGTCATTCTCAGACCCACTCTAGACCTACTCAATCAAAACCTGGCCAGGCACAGTGGCTCATGCCTGTAATCCCAGTACTTTGGGAGGCTGGAGTCAGGAGTTGAATCACCTGAGGTCAGGAGTTCAAGACCAGCCTGGTCAACATGGTGAAACCCCATCTCTACTAAAAATACAAAAAATTAGTTGGTGGTGGCATGCGCCTGTAATCTCAGCTACTTGGGAGGCTGAGGCAGGAGAATCTCTTGAACTTATGAGGCAGAGGTTGCAGTGCCAGCCTGGGTGACAGAGGCTGCATCTCAAAAAACAAACAAAAGCAAAAAAACCCTGAAGGTAGGGCCCAGCAACTTGTTTTTAATAAGCCTTCCAGGTGATTCTGACGCCCACTAAAGTAACAGACTCTTAAAATGGCTAAGAGCATGAGCTCTGGAGTCAAACGTAGTCATTTCCTAGCTATTGTCCTTAGGCAAGCTTAATCCTTGTGTCATGTCTCAGTTTCCTCATATATAAAGTGAAGATAATAAAGATATCCACATCATCAGTTGAAATGAATTCATATATGCAAATCACTTAGCTCAGTACCCACAGTCCTCCATAAACTTAGACTGCTGTCTTTATTATAATATTGTTATTATTTACTGTGTGTTTATCCACCTTCACTAATCTTATGCATATATTTGCCATATTAATATTAATATCTATTGTCATAAGAGTTTTGTGAAGATTAAATAAGACAATAAAGCCACGAGTAAGGTAAACTGGCATATAATAGAGAATCAATAATTGACCATAATAAGTATTATTTTAGGAGAATTAAAATGTTAATACATGAAGGCATTAATGCTGTCATAAATATGTGTTGAAAGAGAATCTGTTAGTCATTGATAAAAAGTGTTGATCTAATAGTTCATCCAATAAAAATATTGAGAACTGAGCAAATAGTGCTCTCTAACTCCACAAAAACCCTTCCCTCAAGCTTGATATCCATTACATATCTACATTTCTTGCATATGGTTGTTCAACTATCTACAAATACAACCATTGTAGAAGAAAAATGTAAAAAAAAATTTAGACTTTTGATCATTATATATTTATGATCAAGAGAGGACATATTTTACCTAAACCCTGTTTTGGAATCCCAACGACAATAGTTAAATAAGAGTTTATAACTCTTCAGTGCAGAGTTGAAGTATCTATTGATTAGTGATGGTTGAAATGAAAAATAATGTTGTTTTATATAATTGCTTGCAAGATTATGAAACTTATTATCACAAAATTACCAATAATTTTTCATGATAAACAGTCTAGTCTGTAAATTCACTTACAACTAAATTTTGATAATTTGTACAAATTAGGATTATCCCTTGAGTTCTTCTGTCTATCCTGAGCACAATCAATCTTTTTCATGAAATTTGCTTATTCAATTTTTTTAAAACTTTTCAGTTCAGGGGTACATGTGCATGTTTTTTACATAGGTAAACTTGTGTCATGGGAGTTTGTTGTACAGATTATTTCATCACCCAGGTATTAAGCCTGGTACCCATTAGTTATTTTTCCTGATCCTCTCCCCTCTCTGAACTTCTACCCTCCTCTAGGCCTCAGTTTTTTAAATGTTAGCAGTTTGGTCAGGCACGGTGGCTCATGCCTGTAATCCCAGCACTTTGGGAGGCTGAGGCAGGCAGATCACCTCAGATCAAGAGTTCGGGACCAGCCTAGCAAACATGGTGAAATCCCGTGTCTACAAAAATACAAAAATTAGCCAGGCATGATGATGGGTGCCTGTAATCCCAGCTACTCAGGAGGCTGAGGAGAGAGAATCACTTGAACCCGGGAGGCAGAGGTTGCAGTGAGCCAAGATCGCACCATTGCACTCCAGCCTGGACAACAGAGCAAGACTCTGTCTCAAAAAAAAAAAAAAATGTTAGCAGATGACTGTTCCTTATCTAATTATATCCCACTTAAATTGTAACAGTATTTTCTACTGATATCACAAATGTGCTATTAAGATAAACGTTCATTCTGAGATATTTGGGGTTTTTTTTTGGGGGGGGGTTTTGAGACAGAGTCCTATTCTGTTGCCCATACTAGATAGAGTGCAGTAGTGTGATCATAGCTCATTGTAACCTCAAATGCCCAGGCTTACGCAATAAGTCCATCCCAGCCTCCAGAGTAGCTAGGATTACAGGTGCATGCCACCATACCCACCTAATTTTTCTAGTTTTGTAGAGATGGGGTCTCACTTTATTGTGCAGGCTGATCTCAAACTCCTGGACTCAAGCGATCCTCCCCTTTTGACCAAAAGAAGCATTAGGACCACAGGTGTGAGCCACCATACCTAGCCATCTGAGGTATTTTTAAATGAAAAACTAAAAAAATTCAAATCACCATACCTCTAATCATACTACTGACTAAATAAAAGTTATAAACAAATCTAGGTTGAAGAAAGAGAGAACTTAAGAGGAAAATACATTTCTGTCCAATGTTGATCTAGAAAAGTGAGGCATTATATAGTGGTTAAAATGAAATGTTTTAAATGCTCTAATTAGTCTACCACTGTTTTTTAGCGAGAGTCACTCTCAATTGTCTCTGTTCCACTCTCTCCAATAACTGGTGGTGGTGGCTGAATAAGGGTTAGTTTCCAACTTGGAGGCTACTCATTATTCCCAACATTTAAAGGATGTGTTACAGTTTCTGCTCTCTTCCTGTTCCTTCATGTTTCTCCATTCACATCCTGCATCTTCTTGCATAATTATGAGATAACCATAAAAATATAATTGTATGTGTGACATTATTAGTATTAGTAATAGCATGGCATGCTTCTTACAACCAACCAAAACAAGAAGGGCCCACAATTCGAATGAGAAAACTGAAGTTTATTCAAAGTTACCTTACTAGTAAGTGGCTAAGAGAGCTACAAAACAATTTCGATCTCCAAGTCTACCACTCTTTCTTCTACTTGTGCTGTTGTTATAATCTGAGTAAATTAGGCAGACTAAATTTACTATGAGTTGCCAAATAATTAAAAATAAATTACTGGAGTTGACTGGAGGATGAAGGGTTTATCATCTGATTCAATTCCCGTGACAACTCAGAAACACAAACTACTAAAAACTCCCTGCAAACCTCTCTTTTTAAACATTGTTGATTTTTCTATGTAAATTGATTGTTGTAAAAAAAATGTTATTCTAGTAGAGACTAAACTCTTTTAGAATTCAGGCTGGGCACAGTGGCTCATGACTGTAGTCTCAGCACTACGGGAAGCTGAGGAGTGAGGATCACTTGAAGACAGGACTTCGAGACAAGCCTGGGCAACAGAGCAAAACCCACATCTCCACATGTATGTATATATATGTATACACACATATATATACATATACACATATAGATATGTATATATGTAGATTATGTGGTATAAACAATAGAATCCAAGTATGATTAACATTCTTCAAACTATCCATTGACTATTACAATTTTAAATTATGATTCTTTTTAAAATTTCTCTCTTCAAAGAGTGAAACCCATAACTTTTTTCTCTCACTCCCTTGAAATCCCTAGGGTTATTTTAGGGTTATATATATATATATATATGTGTGTGTGTGTGTGTGTGTGTGTGTGTGTGTGTGTATGTATTATATATACAATATATGTAGAATAGTATATTACAAAAAGTATGGGGTGTGTGTGTGTATATATATGTATGTATGTGTGTGTATATATGTGTATACAAAAAGTATATATATGTGTGTATAAATACATATGTGTATATACATATATGTGTGTATATATGTATACAAAAAGTATATGTATATGTATATATATACACACATATATACATACATGTACTTTTTGTATACACACATATATACAAAAAGTATGGGTGTGTGTGTATATGTGTATGTGTGTGTGTGTGTGTATACACACACACCCATGCTTTTTGTAATATACTATACTACATATATTATATATATAATACATATATATGTAGTATCTATGTACTATGTATAATACATATATATAATTTAATCAATTCTAAGTAACTCACTTGATAATCCAGTTTATATCAAAATACAGAGGTATCTGATTTCTTAAGTGACCTAGTTCTATGGGTAATTAAACCTGAAGGTTTAGTCAAATAATACATACTCACTGGGTCGGCTTACTTCCACGGGGTTTACAGTCTAAGGAACCAATCTGGCTTTTAAAACAATAAGCATGAGTCTGAGGAGTACTAAGAAGGAGAGATAAAGGACATAAACTTTAAAGGTAAATTCCTGAAGAGAAAGAACAAGAATAAATGTAACTAAAAAGAAAAAAAAATTCTAAGAAAATCTGATCTGATTGGAAGGGGGGAAATTATTTCTAGGCCTTATGTGAATATTACATGTTTATATATGTATATGTGATCTTTCAATCACTGTTTCTGCTACGCAGGAGGGCAAAGCTGGTAGATACACAAATATGGGGTACTGGGTTGTCTTGTTCTAAACTTTTAAAATCTTCTGCTCTTATCTAGGAGAAAAAAACGAGAGAGGGATGCCTACCAGAGCTATGGCAATAATGGAAGCTTACAAAGATGGATAGTGACTCCAAATGAAATCACTGGACCAAGCAAAAGTAACTCTAGGGATTTCAAGGGAGTGAGAGAAAAGAGTTATGGATTTCACTCTTTGAAGAGATAAATTTTAAAAAGAATCATAATTTAAAATTGTAATAGTCAACTGATAGTTTGAAGAATGTTAATCATACTTGGATTCTATTGTTTATATCACATAATCTACCATTTTTTCACTTAACATGAACTTTATTTTATTTTTTTCTTTTTTTCAAGGCAAGGTCTCACTCTGTCACCCAGGCTGGAGTTCAATGGCACGATCTCAGCTCACTGCAACCTCCACCTCCCAGGCTCAAACAATTCTCCTGTCTCAGCCTCCTGAGTAGCTGGGACCACAGGTACATGCTACCATGCCTGACTAAATTTCTGTATTTTTAATAGAGACGGGATTTCACCATGTTGCCCAGGTTGGTCTTAAACTCCTAAGCTCAGGTGATCCACCTGTCTCAGCCTCTCAAAATGCTGGGATTACAGGCGTTGAGCCACCATGCCCGGCCAACATGAACATTTAACCTGTGTAACTAAAAAGTCACCTAGAATATCACTTTTAATGACTGCATCCATCTAGGGATGTGCCATAATTAACCAATCCATTAATATTGTATATTTCTATTGTTTTCATTTTTCCTATTATAAATAAGGGTGAGATGAATATACTTGCAGGTAAATCTTTGTGTACTCAAATATTTTGAGTATTTGTGTGTAATTTACGTTGATTAAAATTATTGCATCAAAAAAATAAGATGTACTGATGGATCAACATATAATAAAGCAAGCACAGTAAAATGTTAATGGTAGACTTTAGGTGGTAAGCATAGATATTCGCTGCAAAATTCTTTCAACTTTTCCATATGTTTCAAATTTATTGGAAAATGTTGGAAATGAAAAATGTTGAAAAAAATTATATTTTATGAGGCTAAATTCCTAGAATTGGAATAGATTATTCATAGTATTTGCACATCTCTAAACTTTGTGAAGTTAAAACATCAACCAGAAAGTGTCAGTTCCCTCACACTGTCAACACCACTTTTTAGTGCTTTTCAAATCTCTGCCAACTTGTTAGGCAAAAACTAGTAATTCATTTTTTAAATCATCATTTCTATGTTAATTTTTTAAACTTTTTTAAGTTAATATATAATGAATTGAAAAGCTTCCTAATATGCTTGGCTCCAGATTTGATGTTGGTTATTGGAACCAGGAAGCAGTAATCAAGATTCAAGCACCCATCTGGGGGCACTTAGCTTATTACCAAGCACAATACTCTCAAGAATAACTTCCAAACCAAATTACAAAGGTGAAAGTTACCTTCAGGCTAGCATCATATACGGGGAAGGGGACTCATGTCTGATTGCCAAATGGTCCTGATTTAACATGTTCTGAGAAAGAGTTCTTCCTGCACACAAAAAAAGTCACCTCTTTCATTTTCCCAGGATGCTCAGAATTCAAGCACTAGTGATTTCTTCTTTTGTGCTGAAATAATTCGGTCATCACCAATCCTCTTTCAAAATTCAAGTTATTTCAATATGAGTGCCAGATAATTGTGGTACTTCCACAGGATGGAATGCAATGGAGTCATTAAAGAGAACTATGGAATTCTGCATTTACTGACATGGAAAGGTGTCCATGATATACCTGTTCACTGCAAACAACAACAACAAAAAAAAAACAAGTATGTATGTGTGTGTATATGATAGAAATATGTGAAAGGATACTTCCTAAAATGTTAACAGTGGTAACTTATTGAAGGACATATGGGACATTTTAAAATCCTTTTTATGTATTTCTCTATTATTTATTTTTTAAATGGGTATACACAGTTTTTTCACAAGAAATACAATAAGCCTATTAGCATTTCGATAAAAAGAAAATTGAAAATATCTCAGAAAACCACTCAATCATTAGTACCGTAATAAAGTTTGGTTCAGCAAGATTTTCAAGTTAAGGTTAAAGTCCCCTAAGGTATAAGACCCAGATCCAGCATATTTTCAAGGGAAAAAGGGCTATAGGCAGAGCAGGCAAAGAGGTCTCCAGTCAAGTATTAAACAGCCTGAGGCTAGGGCTGTATTATCTTCAGGGAATTTTACTTGGAAATAAAAAAATCGATAGATAACAGAAGGCATCTGTGGTATTCAGATCCAATAGAAACCAAACGAATGATGGCTCACTACAATCTGGATAGAGTCAGAATGGATCTTATATAACTTTACCACAATTCTTGCTTTCAGTATTACCAAGGAAAATATCTCCTTCTCCCTCTACAACAGGCCCAGGATCCAATGGGAAGAAGATTAAAGTTTTTAAAATATTTACTTAACAAGAATTAAATGTTTAAATGTATACTTTATAGAGACTGAAAAGAAGAACATGATACATTAAACTACTCACCTCCATGGGAAGACATGTCTGTCCATGAGTAGATGTCCCTGGATGTGACATCACAGGCTCATTCTTAATTTGAAAGTGTATTTTGCACATGTAGCCATCAGAACAGTCCTGTGTTTCATCATCAAAAAATATATAATAAAACCCCAATTATTTTAAGAAGTCATCATTTTAAGAACCACTTCCCATAAATTCCAAACTGATCAGTGAAAAACTAAATGTACCAAATGAGATAAGACTATATGGATAAAGAGACTAGTCCAACATGCTGCACATAGTAGGTCTCAATAAATGCATGTTTTATTCTCCTACCTTTCTTATTTATTAAAGATGTTTCCCCTCTCCTAGATTAAACCTTCCCCTTTTTTTCCTGACTAGTCCATAGCACCAAGATCACAGAACAAAACTTAAGTTTATAGAAATAGCTCATCACATAATTAATATTGATTTTCATGGCATACACATAAAGAACAATTTTAGGACCTGCAACAGATCTCAAAGCTGCAAGAGAGCTTCCATTTCAATTTTTTTCTCAAGGCAAGATCTCTATGAAAATGTCCCAGAAAGGTAATTATGCATCTCAGCATCTGCCTGTGCACCTCCAGGAACCTGTACTTACTACTCCCTTACACAGCAGCCACTTCCTTTGGTAGACTGTACATTAGGAAAGTTTTGTCCCATATTTCACATTCTTTAACTTTAACTTAAACTTACTTAGTTCTGCCCTCTGAAGTCTAATCCTTTTTCTACACAGCTGTTCTGAGAACTGAAGAAATGACCACCATCTGCAAACACTCCTTACAAGATATGGCTTCCAAGCCCTTTACTAGTATTTCTCTCCTGTTTCTTGTACTTGCTCTTAAATACACTGATGGATGATGTTAATCTAGTTGTGGCCAGTTCCGTTTTGTTTTTTTTTTTTTAAGATAACACTTGTTTGAATTCAATGAAGTCACATATAAGAATATAATACCTCCCCAAGCACAAACATACATGCCAATAAATACTAATTCCCCACCAAATTGTCACCCAACATTTACATTTTAACAGAATTAAAATAGTACTAAGGACCAAGGAATTACTTAATCTTCCTATAAGAAGAGGGAAATGTGGATGCAGTGACACAAACAGGGAAAAAAGCCATGTGAAGATAAAGACTGGAGAGGTCCATCTACCAGCTAAAGAATGCCAAGGATTGCCATCAGCCACTAGAAACTAGAAGCAGTAAGGAATGCTCCTTCCCTAGAGCCTTTGATGGGAGCAGGTCCCTGCCAACATCTTGACTTCAGACTTCTAACCTCCAGAACTGTGAGACAATAAATTTCTGTTACTTTAAGTCTTCCAGTTTGTGGTATTTCGTTATGACGTTCCTAGGAAATTAAAACAGTAACTCTATTTTTTTAAGAGACTTGGCAGCACCTTAATGATGCCTCCCAGTAAGTTGTGCTGACAAACTGCCAGCCCTCACTCAGGTGGCTGCACTGGTTGTTTGTTGTCAGCACTAGTTTTGATTGGTTGGATCCAACTCATTCTGATTGGTTGATGCCTCTGTCACAGGTTGTTAAATATTTTTAATAACATTTCTGCCTGTAAAGTAGACCATCAGATATCCAATACTGTCATTTTTAATTATTTCATTAGGGATATCCATTTTGAATCGGCAACCAACAGAATGTGAAAAAATTTTTGCAATTTACCCATCTGACAAAGGGCTGATATCCAGACTCTACAAAGAACTAAAACAGATTTACAAGAAAAAAACAAACAAGCCCATTCAAAAGTGGGCAAAGGATATGAACAGACACTTTACAAAAGAAGACATACATGAAGCCAACAAACATATGAAAAAATGCTCATCATGACTGTTCATTAGAGAAATGCAAAACAAAAACTACACTGAGATGCCACCTCACAGCAGTTAGAATGGTGATCATTAAAAAATCTGGAGACAACAGATGCTGGAGAGGATGTGGAGAAATAGGAACACTTTTACACTGTTGGTGAGAGTGTAAATTAGTTGAAACATTGTGGAAGACAGTGTGGCGATTCCTCAAGGACCTAGAAATAGAAATTCCATTTGACCCAGCAATCCCATTACTGGGTATATATCCAAAGGATTATAAATCGTTCTACTATAAGGACACATGCACACGAATGTTCATTG
>CAUYQU010091147.1:0-10129 GCA_963574635.1 Cheracebus regulus
GCGGTGTTTGATTTTCTGTTCCTGTGTCAGTTTGCTGAGAATGATGGTTTCCAGATTCATCCATGCCCCTACAAAGGACACAAACTCATTGTTTTTTATGGGTGTGTAGGACTCCATGGTGTATATGTGCCACATTTTCCCTGTCCAGTCTATCATCGATGGGCATTTGGTTTGGTTCCAAGTCTTTGCTATTATACACAGTGCTGCAATGAACATTCGTGTGCATGTGTCCTTATAGTAGAATGATTTATAATCCTTTGGATATATACCTAGTAATGGGATTGCTGGGTCAAATGGAATTTCTATTTCTAGGTCCTTGAGGAATCACCACACTGTCTTCCACAATAGTTGAACTATACTTTACAGTTGTAGGTGATTCATAATTTCTTTTCTGTCTTTGACAACAAATGTGGAGAGTAAGCTGCATGAGAGCAGGACATCTATTCTGCCATATATTAGTTGCCTCTAACAGTGCTGGCTGTGTAGTAGATGTTTAGCAGATGTTCAATAAATGAAACTCCATGAGCATTCAATGTGCCTTCTAAAGTCAACTTTTCACCATAATCGTACTCCATTTATTATGTAACTTGCTAAAACATAGGATTTTGAGGAGAAGATCACTACATGATGTTTTTCTCTTCAACTATTTTTATTTTTAATGGATAAAGCAAATACCAACATATATTTTTTAATGATTTAGGAAAAGGAGGTAGACTTTTAGTAAAAATGAACAAAATATTTGTGTTGACTATCATGCAGTAAAGAAGCAAACTTTGCAGTAGAAGACAAGAAAAAATGTGAAAGCAGAATAGAATGATTGGGGTGCTGGCATGATTCTGTGATCAAGAAATCCTAGAAAGAAAGAGTGCTTTTTCACTTGAGTATGGTTAATTTAAAAAACCTAAAATGTAAACTAAAAATCACGTACATTTGGATGAAGCAAACATTTACAGCATTTGTTACATAAATAAAGAATTTTCTTATGAATTAATACATAGATGCAAGTTATGGCATTAAAATGTTTGCATCTTTTGAAATTTTATTATGAAAGTAAAGTAATCTTCATGGAAATGCTCACTAATTTCATTTCTTAGTTATCCATTAGACACTTAATATTTGCTTGTGAACTAGCTGGTTTGACTACCATGAACTAAAAATAAAGAATACTTTTCATTATTTAATGAATAATTATTGAATAAATGAGAAATGAATACTAATATGGAATGAGTAAGACAACACTGGTAGAAAACAAGGCTGAGAGTAAGTTGGAATTCATAAGGTCAGAAGGAAGCTGTGTGAGAATGTAGCAGTAGGCTCATCTTGAATTATATTCATTGAGAAAACAGGGGACTACTATATCATTCTCATTGTCTGCACACAGTGTTAGAACAAAGTGGAATAAAGTTAATGTCTTCAAGGGAGAGAAATTTGTCATTTTCTTGACTGCAAAACTGCATCCATAACTCTAACAGGACATCTTACAACTTGAAACATATGGCCAACAAGCGCTGGCATATTGCTGAAAGTAGTCTGACTGAGCAGGCAACTTTCACCTTTCTGATGAAAGTAACCATAACTCTGGAGTTGACGTAATTCTGTGATTTAAGGACCAATCTTAATCATACTTAGGCACCCTGCTGCTTTTCCAAGAGCCCTATGCAAATTGGGCAATGCTGTTTGTTTGGGTGTGTGTGTATGTGTGTGTGTGTTTTCTTTCTTCAAATTGAATACAGCTTACTGTTGTTTTTCTCCTGCCTGCAACTAATGCATTCATATAGGCATATATAGGAAAAAAATTGTGAGTTTATTACCGTGAAATCCCAGTTTGCTTCAATGGAAAGTTAAAAGGGTATTGATCAAGTATTTAGTCTATGAGTAACATATTCTTTCATAGTCTGAAGACATTACAGATTTTTAATTAATGTCTGGGAAGAGTAATAGTCATTTGTGAGTAGAAAAGTAAATTAATGCATTAATTTTTAATGCATGTTTCCTATAATAGAAAAAGCTGGTAAAAATGTTTCATTTAAATTATTGGTAAAATATCTCATTTTAAAAAATTCTGAAAATAATTTAAAAATTTGTTCAAAAAGTATTGACATATCTAAAAGGTTTTTTTTTTGTATTTAACAAAAACAGAGCAAACAAACTGCCTTTAAAAATGTAGGACTTGAACAACACATTAACATGTGCCTCTTACTGTGCTCTTATTTTTGTTGTTATTATTTATTAAAATACAGTCCCACATGACTTAATTATGAGAATATGTTCAGAGACATGCTTGTCAGGTGATTTCGTTACTGTATGAACATCTTAGAGTGTACATAGACAAGCCTAGATGGTATAGCTTATTACGTGTCTCGGCTGTGTGGTACACCCTATTGCTTCTAGGCTACAAACCTGTATGGCATATTATTGTGCTGAATACTGTAGGTAATTGTAACACAATGGTATTTGTGTATCTAAAGACAAAAAAGGTATAGTAACAATATGGTTTAAAAGATAAAAAATGGCACACGTGTATAGGTCATTTACCATGAATAAATTGTGCAGGACTGAAAGTTGCTCTGGGTGAGTCAGTGAGTGAGTAAATGTGAAGGCCTAGAATATTGCTGTACACTGTTATAGAGTTTATAACCACTGTACACTGCAGCTACATTAAATTCACACAATTTTTTTCTTTCTTTAAAAATAAATTAATCTTAGCTTATTGTAACATTTTTCACTTTATAGACTTAGCTTTTTAAACTTTATTCACTCTTTTATAATAGCACTTAGCTTAAAGCACAAATACTGTAAAGCTGTACAAAAATATTTTCTTTCCTTATTCTCTGGGTCTATTTAAAAAATTTTTAATTAAAAAATTTAAAAGTTTTTTTTTTTTTGAAGAAAACTAAGAAAAAACATACACATCAATTTAAGCCTACAGAGGGTCAAGATCTTCAAAATCACTGTCTCCCAACCTCCACATTTTGTCCCACTGGACGGTCTTCAGGGGGAATAATGCATGAAGCTATCTCCTGTGATAACGATGCCTTTTTTTCTGGAATACTTTCTGAAGGATCTACTTAAGAATGTTTTAAAGTTAATTTTATTAAGTAGAAGGAATGCACCCTAAAATAATCATAAACTAGGCATGGTGGCTCATGCCTGTAATCTCAACACTTTGGGAACCCAAGGCAGGAGGATTGGTAGAGGCCAGGAGTTCAAACCAGACTGGACAACACAGCAAGACCTTGTGTCTAAACAAAAAAACACAAAAAATTAGCCAGGTGTAGTGCCATGTGCCTATAGTCCTAGATACACAGGAGCTGAGATAGAAGGAATAAGTCCACTTAAGCCCAGGATTTCGAGACTGCAGTGAGCTATGACCATGCCACTGTACTCCAGTCTAGACGACAGAGCGAGATTTTGTCTCCAGAAATAAAAATAAAATAATGACAAAAGGTGTATTATAGTAAATAAACCAGTAACATAGTTATTATCATTTTTGAATATTATGGATATATATAATTATATATGCTACACTTTTATACAGCTGGCAGTGCAGTAGTTTTGTTTACCTTGGCATCACCATAGACACATGAGTAATGTATTGAGCTATGACATTACGGCAGCTATGACCATCATCAAGTGATAGGAATTTTTCAGGACCATTATAATCTTATGGGACTACCATTGTCTATGTGGTCTAAAATTGACTGAAACGTTGGTATGTGGTGCATGACTATATCTATTTAATAGCTATCTATTAAGAAATACTTAGTGGTACAATGGTACCATTTCATCATAATTTTATGAAAGTAATAGGTGTTTTGCTCTAGACTTTCATTAACAGCTTGTCAATACTAAAACTATATTTATATCTTTTTAATAAAATTGCACATGCTATAGTTTTTAAGATCATTTGCCTTGATGGAGTGCTTCAGAAGAAAGGTGGAGATAACATCCAGTGAACTGGAAGGTGGAAAGTATTTCCTGGTCAAATCTGAGAAAAATATTGAGGCTGTTAAAATGTAGCCTTAGGGCTGGGCTCAGTGGCTCACATCAGTAATCCCAGCACTTCGGGAGGCAGAGGCGAGTGGATCACCCGAGGTCGGGGGTTTGAGACCAGTATGGCTGATATGACAAAACTCCGTCTCTACTAAAAAAAAAAGAGAGAGAGATAAAACTTGGTGTGATGGCAGATGCTTGTACTCTCAGCTACTTGGGAGACTGAGGCAGAAGAATTGCTTGAACCTGGAGGTGGAGGTTGCAGTGAGTCGAGATCTTGCCATTGCACCACAGCCTGGGCGACAGAGTCAGACTCTGTCTCAAAATAAATAAATAAATAAATAAGTTGAATTAAAGAGGAAAGGAGGGCTTAAAAAGTTAAAGACACAGACACAATAAAACAATGGTTACCTGAGGCAGAGGTGAGGAAGAAATAAGATGTAGGTCAAAGGATACAAAGTTGTAGATACATAGGATGTACAAGTCTAGACATATAATTTACGACATGGGGACTAGAGTTCACAACACCACTATACTGTATTTAGATTTTAGGTGCTCTTGCCACATATGCAAAAATATGGGTAACTACATGAGGTAATGTACATATTAATTAGATTGACTATGGTAATGATTTTACTATCTATATGTATATCAAAACAACATATTGTCCTCCTTAAATATACAAAATACATTTTTTATAAAGAAGAAAGCTAGATGGCATACACTGTAGATCCAAGCTGGGCAATTGTTGCAAATTTCAAAATAAACCACAAGCTGAGAAATATTATAAGTTATAAAAATCCAAAATTAGGTAGCACAAGAATCTGAGTTTGGGATAATGGGAGATCTGGTGTAGGTGGCAGATTGCAAGTCTGAGATAAATTTGGGAGAACATTCTGAACAAACTGTGCAGGTTTTAATGATTTACTTATTCCACCCAGCATACATTTGTAGGATAACCAGCATACTAGAACTAAAAGTAAATAAATAAATGTCATAAAATAATATTAGAGCCCCTAATATTTTAGGGGCTCTAATGTTTCTTCCCATGAATACTTTTTTTTTTTGAGATGGAGTTTTGCTCTTGTTGCCCAGGCTGGGGTGCAATGGTGCGATCTCGGCTCACCACAACCTCTGCCTCCCAGGTTCAAGGAATTCTCCTGCCTCAGCCTCCCTAGTAGTTGGGATTACAGGTGCACGTGACCATGCCCAGCTAATTTTTGTATTTTTAGTAGAGTCGGGGTTTCACCATGTTGACTGGGATGGTCTCGATCTCCTGACCTCGTGATCCATCCGCCTTTGCCTCCCAAAGTGCTGGGATTACAGGTGTGAGTTACCACACCCTGCCCCATGAATACTTTTAAGAGCAGTTGTATTCCTGTTTCAAGCATAGATTCTAAACTATCAGGATGCAGGGAATTTGTCTTTGTAGCAAGCAGAAGTCCAGTGAAGCCAACAGGTGTCATTTCATTCAGGAGGTGCCAGAACAGTAAAAAGGTTAAGAAAAAGACAGGCAATATTGCATGTGAGAAACTAAAGATACATTATTTATAATTTAGTGTCCTAACAAAGGGCAAGAAAGAAGAAGAATGCAGCTGCCAATCATTCCCATGAAACAACTGGTAAGCTCAGAGAAGAGCTGGCAGAAAGAGCTGGTAACTTTACTCAGAAGTGCTTAGATCTGGAAACAACCAGATGTCCTTCAAAACCGAATGGACAAGCAAAACAAAATGTGGTTAGCCATACAATGGAACATTATTCAGTAGTAAAATGAAATGTGCTATCAAGCCATGAAAAGACATAGAGGATCCTTCAGTGCATATTTGGGTAGTGAAAGAAACCTGTCTGAAAAGGCTACATACTGTATGACTTCCTGGAGAAGACAGAACTATAGAGATAGTAAAAAGATCAGCCATTTCCAGAGGTCTGAAGGAGGGCAGGAGGAATGGCTATGTAGAGCATAGGTGATTTTTAGGGCTGTGAAACTATTCTACATGACACTGTGATGGTGGATACATAACATCATTCATTAAAACATAAAATGTGCAACACAAAGAGTGACGTCTAATGTAAACTGTGGACTTTAGTTAACAAAGATGAATTAATACTGGTTATCAATTGTAACAAGTGTATCATAGTAACACAAGATGTTAATAGGGGAAACTGTGAGGTGGAAGAAAAAGAACATGGGAATTATCTGAAAAATATTGTATAGATCTAGGGTGTTGTTAGTTGAAAATAATTTTCTAATCCAGAGTTGGCTATTGGACTGACACAGAGATTAACAGAACTGGTTAAGATGTGATGAAATACAGTCCTACTGCAAAGGTTCATAATGGAGCCTGCTTTCTTGTCTTCAAAGGATATTACACTCCAATTTTTTTGTTCCTGACTTTGGACATCATCTTCACAGATTGTCTGGAGGAAAGCCATTTTTATGTTCCTCATTTATCTCTTAAAGCAAAGGGCATATTCCTTGAAATTTAGGCACACTCCTTTGACTTCTGCCTGCACGCTAGCCTTGAGAGTATTTTCTTAAAGAATATGAGATACCTTAAATTTTCCACTGTAGCTCAACTCTAAACATATTTACCCCTTTCTTTTGCCAACTTCTATGGTAACAGCTCCCAGATTGCTTAAAATTATTTTATCTTGGAGATACTACTTTTTTTTCAAATTTAGATGTGAGCTCTAAGCAAGGTGTTTCCAGTGTTCATCAAGAGTAACCACTTCCCTGTTAGAAAACATATAAATTAGCTGAGAGTAAGAAGACATTGTCATCAGTAAGTGTAAATATTTATTTGTGTGAGTCCTTGTTCTCTCTGGGTAAAATATTCGAGAATAGTTAGTATAAAAGTTTTATATACAAGTTATATTTTGATTAAGGTTATATATATAACATAAGAAAATCAGACTCTGAATTTTTTTGCTTAGCAGTTTTAGATCTGTAAATATCACTAACATTTTTCTTTTGAATTAATTTTTCTTGATTTTAATAGAAAACTAATTGTATATCTGCTTTTATGATTGATAACATATTTTCTTAATTCTTATACATAAGAATGTATAAACTGGTTTAAAATTATAAAATTATTCATGTGGCTTTAAAAATGAACAATTTGGAAAGGCATATGATATCAAATAAACATTTCCCTTATAAATTCCCTACTCCTTAGTCACATGTCCTAGAGTATTTTCTATATAATTATTTCTTGTGTATTTTTCCAGAATTGTCTTTGCATATACAGGCATATATATATACTTGCATATGTAGGTAATGTCTAACTTAAAGCTATGAGGAATCATGCTAGATATATGTCTATACCTCACACATATTATTTATAAGATGTATATCTTATATGTATATATTTGACATCTTTGGACAACACCACATGTAAAACTCCCTCAATTACAAGTATGGGTTTTGGGTATTGATGTGTATATGGATGGTGAATGTTTTTGTCACTCAGGAATCTACTTCTGAGGGAAAAAATCAGAATGTTCTTTAATTATTGGAATGTACCTCTAGTGGTAATCATCTCATATAGCAAACAGCTTTCTGTCTACAGTCACGTAGCTCAAATCTTGAGCATAGAATAGAAGTTATTGCAGATCATTAAGGTTCAACAATGGATTTCCTGAGCCCATGTGTCTTGCAAAACTTGGCTTCATAAATACTGCAATCATGGAGTGTTCTGAACATGACACTTATAATACTTCAAAAGTTTAACTTTGGCTGTTAGCCAAATAATATAATCTTTGTTTGACTGTCAGTGGAAAATATTCAAGTAGATGAATATACAGTGGAATGAGTTCTTCCTATAGGATTCAAACTCAACAAAATATTGCCATATAATTTCAATAGTACTACATTTCTCATAAAGCAACAACACTTTGGATATTAGATGAAATTAAATATGTTTTATTTTCTAGGAATAGCCTTATAGATAGGTTATATACCTCCCCCATTCTAAATATGTTTTTTTTATTCCAGAAATCCAGAATTAGAAAGCAGCAAATTGTAGTCCTTAAAATTCTCAGGAGAGGACTTTGTAAGTGAAACTATTTGTATTTTTTGGCTATATTATAGGCAACTTAATAGTTACCCAAAAATGTGCTACATGTTCCCAAATAGGAAACCTTTTGCATATCTGTGCAGTTTAGAATGGGAAAGCAGATTTAAAGACTAGTTGATGAGTATGTGTATGCAAAGCCTGTTAATGGCAGTCAAAATCTATTCATTATACAGGTGAAAGCGTTAACAATTTACTCTTCAGCCAGTGGTTGTTGAAGACCCTATTACTACCAGAACATATTTCCTTGCATATCCTGTGTTATCCTATGCAATAATTTGAAAACAGACACATGCATACCACACACACACACACACACACACACACACACACACATACACATCCCTCAAGTGATTAATAAAGATAACTCAATTATAGTCATTTAGAGTAAATGAAAGCATTTGTTAAAAAGAATGAAACATAAAATGTGGAAGTCATTGGAGGTAAAAGTCTAACATTTAGCTGCATGTGTGTAGTTTAAGGTTGCTTTGAGTTTCAGATATAGAACTTTTGATGGTAGGATAAAAACAGGGAAGACAAATATAAAATTGTGAGAAAAGGCTAATGTTTGAGTGAGAGAGTTTTTCCCTTTTATTTGCTTTTATGTATGAGATTCTGTTCTTAATTGTATCTTTTGGCTTTTTCACACAGTGAGTACATAGCTTAAAATGGCATGTTGTTAACTCTGGGTATCAGAGAAAATTTCAGGAATCAGATGCTCTATCCTATTAACAGGTACAAAAGTAAAATATCAATTTACATAATTTTCACACTGATAGGGAATAAACAAGTAGGAGCTATATCAGCTAATTCTTCTGATGTGAGGAGTCCATCCTCTTAATTCTGGCTCATCGGAAGTTACTTCAAATGTTGTAAGACACCCCCAAATTTAAATCCGTTGGCAAATATTGAGACTTAAGAAAATTCCTGTAAAAGCTTCTCTTAATGCCATCACATCAGTTTTATTTTTTGTCTTCTTCAACAAGAACAATCCAGTATTCAGTTTCTCTGTCTTTTTATAAATTAACTTGTTCTACATGCATTACTTCATCTTTCAGAGATTACAAAAGTGCTTTAAATATATTGAATAGTTAATTTTGCATAATCCATGTAGGAATGCTGATGAAAGTTAGATGAGAATGTAGAGGAGAAGCACATCTCCAAAGAGGTCCATTTATTTTCTTGCTCTTTTTTCTCAGTTAAAATGTGTGTGTGTGTGCAGCTATAAAAATGAAATCATAATATATTTGTCCTCTTTAATCTCTAGCTTTTCAACTAATCTACTTTGAAACATTATAATACACATAAATCTTTCAAATTCTTTTAAAGTACTATATAACATTCTGTTGTATAGTCATTATAATTTAATAACTAATCTCCTATTAATAGATTATTTTTACTTTGTCAATGAACAGAATCAAGAAAAACAAGACTACTACAATTTTATCATGTATGTCTTTACACATGTGTAGAAACATTTAGTTAAATTCCTTACAATCTGAGTCACTATGTCAAGGAAATATAAAATTCTTATTTTGTTACTTAGAATTTTCCTCAGGAAAGTATCTCCCTATTCACACATCTAGGTGTAAACTAGTTTTCCAGTGGTATTTTGGAAGAAGATCTTTTTAAAACAGTGTTGGATATTTGAGACCAAGTAGTAAAAGTTGTTTATAAGGAAACAAAAAAATAAGGAACATAGTGCTGGTTCTGCTTTTCCAGCATTTCAGGCCTCTTTAGTGCTTATGCAGAGAGATTTTTTCATGTCAAAGTAGTCTTCTCCAGACCAGAAACTTGATAAGACAATGTTGGATCTATTTTGGCAATTCAGCTTTGAGAGGTTAACTGATTGTTGGTCTTACACATTGCCAACTATTAAAATGTCCGTGAAGATGGCCGATCACTAGCAGCTCAGGATTGCGGCTCCCAGTAAAAGCGCAGAGAGCCAGTGGACGCCACACTTACCGATAAATTTTCGCTGCCCACGGACCAGGACATTCCCAGTGGAGGAGCCCCACAGGTCGCCAGCGCGACCCTTTCGGCTGGCGTGGCTTTTTTGCCGG
>CAUYQU010091149.1:0-39584 GCA_963574635.1 Cheracebus regulus
TCTTAAAACACTCATCAACAAGCACAATGACATCTGTGTTGGGATATGCATTTTACTATATACGTGCACCTTTAAAAAGATTTTTCCCAGCCAGGTGCGGTGACTCACGCCTGTAATCCCAGCACTATGGGAGGCCGAGGCGGGCAGATCACATGGTCAAAAGATGGCCATCCTGGTCAACATGGTGAAGCACCATCTGTACTAAAAAATACAAAAATTAGCTGGGCGTGGTACCATGTGCCTGTAGTCCCAGATACTCAGAAAGCTGAGGCAGGAGAATTGCTTGAACCTGGGAGGTGGAGGTTGCAGTTAGCCAGGATTGTGTCACTGCACTCTAGCCTGGCAACAGAGCAAGACTCCATCTCAAAAAAAAAAAAAAAAAAAAAAGATTTTTCCCGCTGACATTTATTTCTCATGCTAAGTCAGGGCCTGCCGGCAAACTGGGGAGACCAAGATCCCAGAGCCAATGTGCTCACTCTCCTTCAACGACCGTGACACCAGCCAGAGAGGCAGAGAATGTGGTAAAGGCAGGGAAAACACAATCTCACACTTAAGAAGACAGAAGAGGTCTCGAAATGGGCGGGCAGCCCCGGGAGCAGGTGACTCATAGTAGCAGGAATAAATATTACAGCAAGTTCATCAACACATGGGAGGAATTTAACAAGGCTGTTCTTTTTTTTGCGATGGAGTCTTGCTTTGTCACCCAGGCTGAAGGGCAGTGGTGTGATCTCGGCTCACTGCAACCTCTGCCTCCTAGGTTCAAGCAATTCTCCTTCCTCAGCCTCCTAAGTAGTGGGGATTACAGGCATGCACCACCATGCCTGACTAATTTTTTGTATTTTTAGTAAAGACGGGATTTCTCCATGTTGGTCAGGCTGGTCTCGAACTCCCGACCTCAGGTTATCCGCCTGCCTTGGTCTCCTAAAGTGCTGGGATTATAGGTATGAGCCACTGCGACCAGCCAATACATTTGTTTTTTTAAATTTGTGGCAATTCATTACGCGGCATTACCAGCTCTGATCAGAGGTCTCAAGCACCAATCTCAGCTGTCATACCTTGAAAAATGCCAAGTCCTCACATGCCTCTCCAGGCCTCCAAGAGACCTCCTGTGGTCCCATCAGGCTCCCGAAGGCCGGTGAGGACAGTGAGAAGAGGAGTGGCTGTGGAATTTGAAGCTTCTAAGTCCTTGTCCCCCAGGGCCTCCAGTGTCTTACCCAGGTGTGCCATTAACGTGATGTATCACTTGACGTTAACCTTGGCTGGCTGGCTGAGGCAGTTTGTCAGGTTTAACCACTGTACAGTTACTCTTTTATCCCCCTTCCATTCTGGAAGGAAGTCACTGTACTTTAGAACATCAAGGAAAAGCAAGTACCCACACACCAGTCACTCAGGTACCACTATACTATTTACTTAATAGTTTTCTGTAAAAGGGCTCACTTTTTTTTTTTGAGATGGAATCTAGCTCTGTCACCCAGGCTAGAGTGCAATGGAGTGATCTCAGCTCACTGCAACCTCTGCCTCCTGGGTTCAAGTGACTCTCCTGCCTCAGCCTCCCGAGTAGCTGAGGTTAAAGGCACCCCCCATTGTGCCTGCCTAAATTTTGTATTTTTAGCAGAGATAGGGTTTCACCATGTTGGCCAGGCTGGTCTCAAACACCTGACCTCAGGTGATCCGCCCACGTTGGCCTCCTAAAATGCTGAGATTACAGTTGTGAGCCACTGCACCCAGTCACAGGGCTTTTTAAAAAGGGAACTTGATATCATTACCTTGCAGTGGCCCAGTATCAAGGATGGCCCTGGACGTCCAGGAGGTAGAGCAGCTCCGTTCCTCCACGTGGGCTTTCTCCAGCCTTCCTTTCTTCTCCTCAGAAGCCTGAGGCATGCGGGGACCCCTTGGTCCTGGTCCTCTGGGCTCCAAGGGCCCCACTCAAGGGAGCCTTTGCCAGTTCACAACCAGCGGCACGAGCAGCTCTGACCCCTCCTGTGCCCCAGGTGTCTCTGGGCCAGAAAGCTGTAGATCCGTGGCTGCCAAACCTGGTTGATGATGAGACTCACCGGAGAGCTTTCTAAAAGCTTAGACTTTCTCGAGCCCCCAGCACGTGGATCCTAATTAAAGAGAGGGGTAGGGACAGGTTAAAAATAGTCCAGGTGGAGCTGATAATTAGCTACATGCAGGAGTCCTACACACAGGACAACCAGACTTAGCTGTGCTCTGGGAAAATTTTCACCTGCAAGTAATGCACAGCTGTCCGATGGAAGACCCCAGGGCAGGCCCTGACCTTGACTCTCTTTTTTCTTGAGAGACGGAGTCTCACTCTGTACTTCCAGAAAATGAGCCATGGGCTAGACTGACTGCTGGAAACCACCATTCTCTCAGGAATGTATTAAAAATTCAGCAGCTGCTGTGTTCTCTTTGGAGAATGGAGAGAGGTGTGCTTTCTCATGAAAAAGCAAGAAGAAGAAATTTTCCCTTAAAGGAATGCAGCAAAAGGACCAAATGAGAGCCATTGTGTGCAGAAAAATCCCTTATCAAGAGAAATGCACAGATGACCAGGTAATAGGAATCTCCCTGGGTTTAAATAAAAACATACCTTCTCATCGTTGTAGAGGAGAAAAACCATAGTTATTCCTGTGATGAAAGGGCTGTGGGGACAACACAGGTTGTCCTGAACCAGTGTGAACACCTGGTGAACAATTTACCCTGGCTGACACTCATGTAGCCTTGGCCCAGGAGCCAGAGAGCTGGGATCAAAACCCACTGTTGCCAAAGAGCCAAAGGAATGACAACCAAGGAAAAGGATGCTTGAAATAGGACTTGCAAGTCAATAATGCAAAGAAGAACAGTGTCAAAAAGCAGATTTCCTTTTCTTCCCAACATCCGTGATTTACGAATCTGTGGATAAAATAATGTAAAATATATCCAGAATGTTAATCACCACACTCGTGACGCTGATATCCACACAGACCAAAAAAACACATTTCACCAATTAACAAGCGCCAATGAGACCCATTATTTCCTAAGGCAAGCGTTTTTCAAGAAAAGATGACAGTTTTCCCTTGGTTCTGTGAAAGCTGTCTCTGAGTAGCATTCTTCCTTCTGAAAAGTAAATGATCCCACCATAGAAAGTCCAAGAAAAGCAGCGTTTGGCCAGTTGAACTTCTCCAGTGGGATGAGAAGCTCACCTTTGAGCCTGCATCCCAGATTGCCAGGTGGGAAGGAATTGTATTTGTTTCTAATCTCTTGAGGCTTCAGCATCACAAGACTAGAGAGTAGAAAACCTCAGTGCTCCTCAAGGCGAAGTGGGCCAGGGGGTTCAGAACGCTTGCTCACCAGGTCTGAAAAGCATGCAGACAGATCATAATGCTTTAACTTCCGATATAATCTTTTGGGGTGTTGATGAACTTCTACATGTCCTAAGGAATAAAAAATCTAAATAGAATTTTAAATAAAACCTCTCTCTGAATTACTGAGGATTCTTAGAAAAACACTGCATTGGTTAACCATGGTAACAACATATAATAATCAAAGTCTTGAATTGAGCTCACTTACAGCAATGTGATATGTCCATATACACACACACACTCAAAGAGAAGTGCTCATAAACTAAGACAAGGAATGCTGTGGTTTTCTGGATCAAGACCAAGAACAACCCCCTCCAGCTCTCTGTGGGCTCCGCTTTCTCCCTTCCCCTCTTAGCCAGTTGAACATTGCTGGCACCACCCAGTGGCCCCCATGACCCCTGCTTCAGTGCCATGGAAGGCCCAGAAGAAGGCTCGATGCTACCAGCCCTGTTTCAAGTACCAGAGTGACATGACCGCTCCCTTACTGAGCCAGACCACCTGTGTGGATCTTGATGTGCATAGTCTCCTTGCATTCTCACCACACCCCAGGTCATGGGGGCGCTGCATCCATTTCACAGATGGGAACAGAGAGGCTCAAGTTAGGTTGAGACTTTGCTTACACTCCCAAAGCCAGGGCAACACTGGGGCTGGGCTTCAACCCTCCCTCTGACTCAGCTGCACATGCCATCCTTACTAAGAGGATGGCAGCCCCTTGCTTGCTGTTGCATTTGCATTAACTCTCTGAACCCAAGCTTATAAATAACCAAGAAACTCATTCTGTAGCTATTCCCAATGGTATTTGATTCCAAACAAATAATTAAGATATTTTTCTGCTCACCTTCCAGCATATCTTGGACTTCAAGGGAGATGATGTCTTTCAAACACTTCCATAAATTCTGGGCTGTGGCAAGGCTCTGATCCTTTCCTTGCCATTTCTTCAGGCATCCTAAGCTTGCAGATGGTAACATCTTCTACCCTCTCCCAGACATCATCAGTTTTGATAACCTCCATCTCCAGATGGGCAGTGGCAGTTTTTATCCACTCTTTCCTCCAGCTGCCAGCAAGGGCTATCAACTAAGTAACTGTTAAGAGGGTTTAGACCTTGCTTCATCTAAAAACAGATGATGAATTCAGTAGTTCCTCAGAACATTTCAATCATTAACAGATACTTACAATGAAAATATACTCCCCTTATTTTTAAAAAAGTGTAGCATTAATTGTTATTCTAAGCACTTAAAAAATACATTTAAATGCCCCCTCAAATCACTGCTTTCCAACCTTATATTACACTCTTAGTGTAATGTTCATTCACAGTGATAATTCCAATAGTAAGACTGTTTCAAAGGCAGCACAAATTCGGTTGGAATTTTAAGAACTTCAGACACCAAAAAGAATTCAAGTGGCTTCAAAAGAAAAACAGACAGCTTTAGTCTTACCTACCTGCCGTTATGGAAATGTTAGCGGCACACCGAGACGCTTAGTGACCTCAGTAACCACTAAAGAGAAGAGCAGGAGATCTGAACTCTCATCTCCACTATGCCATTTCCTGGTTTTAGGGGGAAATGCACATTTCAAAAAAATAAAACCTCTGGGATGGGCATATCTGTTTTGTATTTGATTTGTAATATCTGCTCATTGCTAATTTCTTAGAAAGTATCATACACTTAGAAGGTGTGATTTTGTGAAATATACATTTGGTCTTCCTTATCTTTTCCTGGCATAAAACTAAAATCCTTGAAATCTAAGGAGTATTTAGAGTGTACATCCTAATTATATAGCATAATAATATATTAGCATGCAAAGGATTATGTGCTAATTATATTAATAGATAACTATATAATATAGCATATAATTATATATTATAATTATATAACATAATAATATATGCTATATAATTCACATATAATCCTTTATATGTTGATGAGGTGACTGGTGGCTGAGGGCCCCTGAATTGCTTCAGGTTGGGAGTGGGTCACAGTAAAAACCAAGGCTGGATTAGAAGGTTAGGATTTTCAGCTCCAGCCCATAAGTAGCAGAGAGGGAGGAGGGGCTGAAAATCAAGTTGATCACCAATGGCCAAAGATGCAATCAAGCATGCCTACAAATTAAAGCTTCTATAAAACCAAAAGGACTGGGTTCAGAGAAGTTCCAGGTTTGCAAATACATCCACATGCCGGGAGTGTGTGCACCCTAACTCCACAGAGACAGGAGCTCCAGTGCTGGGACCGTTCCAGACAGCTCCCTGGGTATCTTGTCATCTGGGTATTCATCTATATCCTTTATTATACCTCTAATTAATAAACCAGTAAATGTAAGTAAAGGATTACCCTGAGCACTGTGAGCCACACTAACAAATTAATCAAACCCCTGGGGGGAGTCTTGGGAGCCCCAATTTGTAGCCTGTGGATCAGAAGTTCTGGCAGTTCAGTCTTATAACTGGCCTCTGAAGTAGGGGAACAGTCTTATAGGACTAAACCCTTACCCTGTGGGATCTGACACTATCTCTAGATAGCTATTGTCAGAATTAAGTTGAATTAGAGGACACCCAGCTGGTGTGCACTGTAGAATCTGCAGAGAAATTGCTTGCTTGCTGGGCATGTAAGTAGTGTGTGGTGAGTGAAGGTAGCAAAAAACACTGTTTTGGTTTTTGCACTCTATCTCCTATATCACGTAGGAGGGCATATATGTCTATCAATTCAAATCATTGGCCCCATAAAAATATTAGCGCTCTCATTGAGCCTACTTCCACCTTTTAAAGTGGTTGTGCTATGGTACAGCACATTTGACTAGCACAGAGTTTCAGTTAAGAATCCTCCAGGCATTTCAAATACTGCAAGTGAAGCTAGAAGGAGATGAGGAGTGACAGGAATCCTTCCCACTCTCCCCCTAGGACGCAACACCTCAGCTCATCTGCACCGTCCACTTATTAACATGCGTTTAACGTGTGTACTTGGACTCTGCCCCACTCCACAGCTGCCCTCTCTGACCACTTTCTAGATTGAAGAATGGGTGCCATCTAGTGGTTTCTCAATGCCTGGCAGATTGCTCCTTGCTTTCTAAACTTCTGCCCCATGAAAGTTGCCCAGACAGTCTATGAAAAACCTGTTTTCAGGACCATCTCAAAGCCTGTATCAGACTCTAAACCCAACTTTTTAACAAGATCTCAAAGTGACTGTTAGGGTTGAGGCATGACAATTTTTTTTTTTAAAGCAGTACAGTGAAATACTGAATGAGAAACTACCAGGAAAGTGACTTGATATCTCACATAACGTTGCAAAATACTCAAAGGAAGTAAATCTATCAATTTGTTGATTTTGATAACATATTGTCATCTCCCAAAAGGCTGGAAGTCCTTCATCTTTCTAATCTGGATGTGGCTCCAGGAAGGCTGATCCAGCAGCATGGGCACTGGATAAACGTCAATGGGGGAGGCCAGGGAAAATGAGAATTCCATCAGAGGGAAGGAGCAGAAGAGGGTGATCAAACTCGGTTATCATCTGGTTACTGGCAGTCACCACTTGTGCTTTTTGAAATGGTTCAATTCTGATCATATTGAACTCAGTCATCTGTCAAGGTGTAAGAACTATCAGTCAGAAAAAGTGGTATGCAATTTGAACTAACAAAATCAATTTGTGAGAACATGCATAACTCTAGGGTGCTGGCAATCTTTCTAAATTTCAAATATAAGTTTGAGGCCAGGTGCAGTGGCTCACACCTGTAATCCCAGCACTTTCAGAGGCCGAGGTGGACAGATTACTTGAGGTCAAGAGTTCGAGACCAGCCTGGCCAACAGGGTGAAACCCTGTCTGTACTAAAATTACAAAAAAGAATAGTCATGCATGGTGGTGGGCACCTGTATTCCCAGCTATTTGGGAGGCTGAGGCAGGAGAATTGCTTGAACCTGGGAAGCAGAGGTTGCAGTGAGCCGAGATCATACCATTGCACTCCAGCCTGGGCAATAAGAGTGAAACTCTGTCTCAAAAAAAACTTTAATTACTGTAAATAAAACACTGCTGTCACTGGTATATGGAGAAGGAAGTCATGAAAAAACATTTTATTTTGAGTACCAAAAAAGTAATTAGAAAAAATAAATAAGAACAACTATTTCATAGCACAACAGGGTGACTATAGTCAATAATAACTTAATGGTTCATGTTAAAGAGTGTAATTGGATTGTTTGTAACTCAATGGATATACACTTGAGGTGATGGATATCCCATTCTCCTTGATGTGCTTATTTCACATTGCATTCCTGAATTATAACATCTCATGTATCCCCTAAATATATACACCTACTATGAACCCCCAAAAATTAAATATTAAAAAAACACTTTTTGGCCAGGCAAGGTGGCTCACACCTGTAATTCCAACACTTTGGGAGGCCAAGGCAGGTGGATCACAAGGTCAGGAGTTTGAGACCATCCTGGCTAACACAGTGAAATCCCTTCTCTACTAAAAATACAAAAAGTTAGCTGGGCATGGTGGTGGGTTCCTGTAATCCCACCTATTTAAGAGGCTGAGGTAGGAGAATCACTTGAACCCAGAAGGCAGAGGTTGCAGTGAGCTGAGATCATGCTACTGCATTCTAGCCTGGGTGACAGAACCAGACTCCATCTCAAAAAAAAAAAAAGAACAAGAAAAATTTTATTTTGAATGTATTCATAGAAATTCCAGCAAACAAACAAACAACAAGAACAAAAAACTACAATATCCCTCAGCACTTTGGAAAACACAGTACAGCAAAAGTTCCTTCTGGACACTTACTTACTTCATTGTGATGCAACACTACATTCCTTGTTTGAAATCTAGTCCCCTTTCTGACAGGTGTCTGCATCTCACGCAGCGCTCCCACAGTGCCCTTCAGTGACGATGCCTTACTAGTGATGCATTGTCTCAATTAGCTATTGCCCTAGGCCTGACAAAGGAGCAGACACCAGAAGCATGTTACAGTGCAAAATTATTAAAATAGATTCTAAACAAGTAAACCAGAAGTATTGTAAAGTAGATTTTTAAACAGCCAGTGTAGAAGAACATTTGTTATTCTGGTTGCTGCCAGTTAAGTATCTCTATTACTGTGTCATTTGCAGTGATGAAAAAGTCACATCTTTCAGGTTCATTTATTTGAACATAGCAATGAATACCATGAAAAACAACCCAAATCCTGACATACAGAATCCAAACTAGCTCTTTATGGGGCTGTAATTTTAGCTTTGAATGAAGAGGCCTGTTTTAAAGTGGCGAATTGAATGGGGATAATATCTAGAGTAACAATCAGCCACATCCATAGGAGAGGCTTATGCTTAAACTGGGACTGAGAATTCCAAACGTGACTGAATTCCAAAACAGTTTTGTTTTGAGAGATAAAGATGTGATAGGAGACAGACATCAACGGATGTCCTGTGCACAGCACTCATTCTGTGTCAGCATTGGTTGTTACCAAATCATCTGTCCACATATAACCTGATGGATATAATGGAACAAGTTGAAAAACCATTCAAAAGTTATTTAAATGTTAAGTAGATCTACAGAATACTTGACAGATCCATGATATCCTGATGTCATTTACATAAATGTAAATTTATAGAGTGAAAGAAAAATTCTACAGGACAGAAGAAACAGAATTTCTTGTAGGCAACATATAGTTTTTAAGAGAGAGAAGAAATAAAAGAATGGGTTAAACCTCCTTTAATGTCCAGCTAGTAAAATCATTTGTATACTTTTTTTTTGTTTTTAAGACAGGGTCTCACTCTGTCATTCAGGCTGGAGTGCACTGGTGCCATCATGGCTCACTATAGCCTTGACCTCCCAGACTCAAGCTATCCTCCCATCTCAGCCTCCAAAGTAGCTGAGACCACAGGCACATGCCACCATGCCTGGATAATTTTTAAGTATTTTTATAGAAATGGAAACTCATGGCCAGGGGCAGTGGCTCACGCCTATAATCCCACCACTTTGGGAAGCCTAAGCGGGCAGATCACAAGGTCAGGAGTTCTATACCAGCCTAACCAATATGGTGAAACCCCATCTCTACTACAAATACAAAAAGTAGCCAGATGTGGTGGTGGGTGCCTGTAGTTCCAGCTACTTGGGAGGCAGAGGCAAGAGAATCGCTTGAACCCGGGAGGCAGAGGTTGCAGTGAGACGAGACGGTGCCACTGCACTCCAGCCTGGGTGACAAAGCAAGACTCTGTCTCAAAAAAAAAAATTAAGAGATATGGGTTCTCGCTTTGTTGCCCAGGCTGGTGTCAAACTCCTGGCACCAAAGATCCACCCGCCTCTGCCTCCAAAAGCATTGGGATTATAGACATGAGCCACCATGCCCGGCCTGTGTGCTTTTCAGAATATCATAGTCAACAACGAATTGTGTGTGATACTGAGAAAGAGGTGAAGTATCATCACTGAAAATGCAAATGATGCAGAAATAATATCTACTGCAAACATGTAACAATGGCAGGAGAAACCTCAATGCCATTTGTAGATGGTGACACTATGGCCCTGAGCTCCCACATGGAACCAGTGAATTTCAGGGCTGGAACTGGATCCATGTGGTCTCACTTCCATCCCATTACTACCGCCTCTCTTGAGGTTCGAAAATGTGTTTACTATACATGTGTCTGCTGTTCTAAAAAGCATCCTTCAGATAGAATAAGAAATCAAACTCAACAGCTGCAATAGATGGAGGAGTATCTGGTGTTTCTCTCCATCTCCCTTCTCCCAGAGGAGGCCCCCATGACGTGTATCTCTCTCCAGCTTCTCCCAGGAGGGAGGAGGAGATTAAAGGAGTGATTGCAAGAGGGCTTCCCAGCACCAACATTCAACAGGGGAAATGCAGTCCCATGCCTAGGCCGTAACCATTCATAGCAGGGGCAACCCAGTGAAGACCAAGCAGGCAGGGTCTGGCAAAGTAGCTGGGCCATCAGGCAGAGTGTAGATCCGCTACAGGACACAGGAGATACCCTGTGACTAGATCCCACATTCACAATAAGACAGTTAAGATTGGCCAGGTGCAGTGGCTCTCACCTGTAATCCCAGAACTTTGGGAGGCCGAGGCAGGGGGATCACGAGGTCAGGAATTTGAGACCATCATGGCTAACACAGTGAAATCCCATCTCTACTAAAAATACAAAAAATTAGCTGGGCATGGTGGCAGGTGCCAGTAATCCCAGCTACTTGAGAGGCTGAGGCAGGAGAATCACTTGAACCCAGAAGGCGGAGGTTGCAGTGAGCTGAGACCATGCTACTGCACTCTCCAGCCTGGGTGACAGGGCCAGACTCCATCTCAAAAAAAAAAAAATAATAATACAGTTAAGATCCAGACTTCTGTCCCCTTTGAACCAAACCCAGCCCAACCCACTCCTGGCTGAACACGCCCACTCTTTGTAGCTTCCCCACACTCACTGTGAGCCCCCCTGATCTCTAGGGATTTGGGCTGTGGGTGTCTGTGGAACCTGGGCGGGCACCTCTGCTCCAGCAGCTGGGATTTTGTTTCACTTAATGAAATCTTTAAATGTTATAGAGATGAATAATTATTATATTTGCTTTGTCATCCTTCTTGACCCTCAGCTCCACCCGCCCCACCCTGAAAACTAGAGTTTTTATTCAAGGTAAAACTTACATTCTTTGTTTTCTATCTATACAATTTCCTCAGAATCCATTTCGATTCAAAATAATTTAAACTACATTGGTTGCACCAGATACATTTCAATATAACTTCCCAATTTTAAAACTTCACTGTCAGCAAATTTAATTTTCTTTAGAAGAAGAGATTTTTAACATTTTACTTAGACGGGGCACAGTGGCTCATACCTATAATCCAAGCACTTTGGGAAGTGAAACAAGTAAACTGCTAGAGCCCAGGAGTTTGAGAGCAACCTGGGCAAAATAATGAGACTCCATGTCTAAACCAAAAAAAAAAATTTTGTAATTAGCCAGCCAAGGTGGCACATGCCTGTGGTCCCAGCTACTCAGGAGGCTGAGGTTAGAAGGATCATTTTGGAAGTCGAGGCTGTAGTAAGCCATGATCATGGTACTGCACTTCAACCTAGGTGATAGAGCAAGACTCTGTCTTGAAAAAAAAAAGTGTGTTAATTGATAAAACACAATATCAATATATGAAATAGTGACAATTTAGAAGGGTTAGTGATTGTTTGAGTGGTAACTGAAACTTTGACCTTGGAAATCTTCCTCTCACGAGTCACACACGTGCTTTTCTTTTGCTTCCAGGCCGTCCTTACTTCATCCTGGTTTTCTACCTTATTGAGGCTTCCAACCCCTAAAAGTAGTCTATTCTTCTAAAGACTTATTTTTCCACTCTCTTGTCAGTTTCAGTCTTTCACGTTACCACCCACTGACCACACACTCACCACCCACTGACCACGGTTTCACTGGAGCTTTCCAAACTCCTCACTTTTGCTTGCTTGGATCATTCTCCAACCTGGACTTGATTCAACATTTACAAAACTAAGCTAATACCATTGAATACCTCCCCTCATTGAATACCGTCTTCCCCCTGAAAGCCCTCTTATCACTATATTATGGACAAAGAACCTCAGAGGAGCTATTCCATTTGCCCAAGTCCTCCTCTAGAAAGGAGCGGAATGAAATTTGAACCCTACTACATGCACTGGCCCTTGCCTCCCACCTCCTCAGCTCCTCTCCAGGTTCCACAGCAAGTCTGGAGGAAATACAGGAACAAATCGCTTAACTGCACTGGGCATCGCCATCACCACCTGATTGCCTTAACCTGGCTCCTCTCTTTCCATTCCTAGTCCTAGGAACTTTTTTTTTTTTTTCTTTGAGACAGAGTCATGCTCTGTCACCAAGCACCAGGCTGGAGTGCAGTGGTGCGATCTCAGCTCACTGCAACATCTGCCTCCTGAGTTCAAGCAATTCTGCCTCAGCCTCCCAGGCAGCTGGGACTACAGGTGCAAGCCACCATGCCCAGCTAATTTTTTTGTATTTTTAGTAGAGACGGGGTTTCACCATGTTAGCCAGGATGTTCTCGATCTGTTGACCTCGTGCTCCACCCACCTCAGCCTCCCAAAGTGCTGGGATTACAGGCTTGAGTCACCACGCCCAGCCAGTCCTAGGCACTTTTAAAGGATCCTCTGAGTCTCTGAAGGTCATCAGGGCCCATAGAGCTCAGACAAGGCCCTCCCATGACTCCACTTCTGCAAAGTCCTCCAGAGCTGCTTCTTTGGAATAAGCTATAAGGTTAGCAAAACTATTGTTTCTTAGAAATCAGATTATAAAATGTGAGGAAACAATACACAATTCTGAAACATTGAAAATACCACATCTAAGGGATATACATCTCTGCTGCTAATACAGTTTGGTCTTTAGAATATGTATTTCTGGGCCAGGCGCAGTGGCTTATGCCTGTAATCCCAGCACTTTGGGCAGCTGAGCTGGGTGGATTACTTGAGGTCAGGAGTTGAAGACCAGTCTGGCCAACACAGTGAAACCCTGTCTCTACTAAACATACAAAAATTAGCCAGGCGTGCTGGTGTGCACCTGTAATCTCAGCTTCTTGGGAGGCTGAGGCAGGAGATTCACTTGAACCCAGGAGGCAGAGTTGGCAGTAAGTCAAGATTGTGCCACTGCACTCCAGCCTGAGCCACAGAGCAAGGCTCTGTTGCAAAAAATAAAAAATTTAAAAAAGATATGTATTTCTGGGGTAATTACAGCTTCTGGTTCACTCATCACTCTGTATTTCTTTCCATTCTACAATAAATTCTGGCAAACAAGAGGCTTCTCTATTGTCATGAATTTCTTAGGGGAGTGCTTTCCAGACTTAGAATATCCTACAAGTAGAAACAGACTTTGGTTTTGAAATTTGTTATGAATAACTGTCAGAACTGTAATGTCCAAGCAGTGCATGTGGCACCTTACAATTATATTCATATTCTTCTAGAAAACCACAGCAATGAAATAACTTCCAAAGAGACATGCCACAGAGGCCAAGGCGCCTGTCATCTGACTTCAAGCTCCTGGATCTCCAAACCTCTTCCTGCAGAAACTCCACAGCCAAAAGAACACAGTACCCCGGGTGGCACCAGCAACCTTCTAAAAGATTTCAGAAAATTAAATAAGCACTAGCATCATACCTCTAGGCTAACTACATGCCCTTCATGCCAATACAGTCTAACTTAATTTTTGCCTTTTTTTTTTTTTGAGATGGAGTCTTGCTCTGTCACCCAGGCTGGAGTGCAATCTCGGCTCACTGCAACCTCTGCCTCCTGGGTTCAAATGATTCCCCTGCCTCAGCCTCCTGAGTAGCTGGGATTACATGTGCCTACCACCACACCCAGCTCATTTTTGTATTTTTAATAGAGATGGGGTTTCTCCATGTTGGTCAGGCTGGTCTCGAACTCCCAACCTCAAGTGATCTGCCTGCCTCGGCCTCCCAAAACGCTGAGGTTACAGGCATGAACAACCGTGCCTGGCCCAAGCTAACTTCATTTTTTTGAGGCAGCATGTCCATCTGTCCCCTTGGCTGGAGGATGTGGCTCACTGCAGCCTCAGCTTTCTGGGCTCAAGCTATCCTCTCTCCCCAGCCTCCCAAACTGTTGGGTCTACAGGCACACACCACCACATCCAGCTAATGTTTAATTTTTTATAGAGACAAGGTCTTGCTAATTGCCCAGGCTGATATTGAACTCCTGGACTCAAGCAATCCTCCCACCTTGGCCTCCCAAATTGCTGGGATTACAGGCATGAGCCACCACACTCAACTTTCGATGTAACTTTTTTCCTGTACAGGCTTCCATTCTACTCAGTTACTTTCTACTCAGCACTTCAGATGTTTTCATCCTCATTTTTACAACTATCCCTTGATATTTTCTATGTATTGTTCAAAGGCCACAAAGAGGTTAACGTAACCATTTGTCCAGGCTCCCTTGACAAAGCTGAACTTTAAACTTGGGTTTTCTGAAAGCCAAGTCCAAGGAAATCTTCTACATAGGAAAAAAATAATCAACCCAAGAAGAAAGGTGTAAAACATCAGCCAGGAAGGACATCCAGCCTTCCCCATGCCATTGTCCCTGTTGTCCTGAGGGGAACCTCCCTCCACATTATCTGAATGTGATCAGCTATTCTAGCTTCCCAGGAAGTGTGTATGAGGCCTTTCTAATTAACTTAATGTACTTGTTAAAAACATAAACTCATTAAATAATACTACTTGTTCTGAATTTGTGCTAATTACTCAAACTGTAGCTCTTCAATAAAGATGGTTTATTATAGACCTAATCCTTATTTTTCAACTGCTGTCAACCCTCATTTCAAATCTGAAAGTGTGATTTGTAGTCACCATTGCATCTGTCTACTTTACTTCTTTCAATTCACCATCCATGGCTACCCCCATCCTAACTGGACTTGAAATAGGTAAAGATGAGAAAGGAGATTCAATGACCTCCATGCTGACTTACACAAAAGTTTAGAAAATCTCACTGTAAGATCTGGCCTACAAAGAAAAAAAAAAAGATAAAAACCCAAAAGTTTAGAAAAATGGTTTAAACATTGCAGCTTTGTTCTATATTCTAGGAATCTCGATCCATTATGAATATCCAAACCACCTCCCCTCAGGCATAATGCCAACAGGTGTTTAAATATATATATTTGTACTACAAAACCCAAAATAAACCCAATCTTCTTTACTTTTCTTTTCTTTTTTTCTTTTCTTTTCTTTTTTTTTTTTTTGAGAGCTCTGTCACCTAGGCTGGAGTACAGTGTGGTGGGATCTCGGCTCACTGCAGCCTCCTCTTCCCAGGTTCAAGAGATTCTTGTGCCTCAGCCTCTCAAGTAGCTGGGACTACAGGCACACACCACCACTCCAGGCTAATTTTTGTATTTTTGGTAGAGACAAGGTTTTACCATTTTGGCCAGGTTGGTCTTGAACTCCTGACCTCAGGTGATCTGCCCACCTCAGCCTCCCAAAGTGCTGGGATTACAGATGTGAGCCACTGTGTCTGACCCCAATTTTCTAAATCTAAAAAATTGCTCTGAAATTAGTTAATCTCGGAGGCCTGTCTTATTTGAGGAACTCTCAGGCAAGGAGAAACCTCAAGTCATGCTACACTTGACCCAGAGATCTCACATGGCTCCCTAGTGTATTCTAGAGCGGTTGCTTCTCCAACTCTGATGTGAACAGGAGTTGCCTTCAAATCCTGCCCATGGCAGGTTCCAGTGCTGCAAGTCTGGAGTGGGGTTGAGATTTTGCATCTTAAGCTGCTCTCAGCTGATGCTGATCCTCATGGTACCTTGGTTCCCAGACCCCATTTTAAGTAGCAAGGCTGCAGAAAATACATGGCTTTGGTTATATATGGGGCAGTCCTCTTCATGGCCAGGCCTGGTGCCAAGGTCCATACCAATTCTGGATATCTCTTTGCCATTTGTTATCTTTCATTCACATGTGGAAAAAACCCTGCAACATGGATCTGAGGATGTAGCACAGAATCCTCTGTAGGGAAGCTCCAAATTAGACGCCCCGTGGAGAAAAATTCAAATCAACAGGGACAGGACCCACCTCAGTGTGGAGTTATGTTTGACCAAAAAGTCTTCAAGATTTATTATTCATTTTCACTGGCTTTACTTTGAGGAAGGACTCATTATTGGTTGCTCTGTATGTGTTAAAAGTCAAGGATGGGGCCAGGCACGATGGCTCACACCTGTAATCCCAGCACTTTGGGAGGCCAATGTGGGAGAATCACAAGGGCAGGAGTTTGAGACCAGCCTGGTCAACATGACAAAACCCCATCTCTACTAAAAATATAAAAAGTAGCCAGGTGTGGTAGTGCACACCTGTAATCCCAGTTACTTGGAAGGCTGAGGCAGGAGAATCACTTGAACCCAGGAGGTGGAGGTTGCAGTGAGCTGAGATCATGCCACTGCACTGCAGCCTGGGCTATGGAGAGAGACTCTGTCAAAAAAAAAAAGAAAAAAAAAAAGAAAGAAAAAAGAAGAAGAAGAAGAAAGAAAGAAAAAGAAGAAGAAGAAGAAAGAAAAGGAGAGGAGAGGATGGGAGGGGAGGGGAGCACTAGGAGAATTCAATAGCATTCTGATAGAGCATCATCCAAGAAACAATCCAAGTGATCACAAAGATGTGTGAACACATTATGTGCCTCTGTTTTCCTCCTTCTAGAGTTAGTTTTATGTAAAAACTTAAATTATCAAAGATATTAGGTATCTTGCATTCACAATTACTTATAAAACTACCCAGGAAAGGAGTCCAGTGTTCACTTGTTCACTGTGTGTGTCTGTGGAAAAGTACACAGAAAATATGTGTTAGGTGCCCTCGCATCCCCCACCACATCCAGGTGCTACAATTAAGTAAAGCCTGATTACGGCCATCCCAGCAGCTGCAGCTCATGAAGGACCCGGAAAACAAATGTTTGTTATCCTTACTTGTAAATTCCTGGTTTACACATACCTGTAAAGTCCTGTTTTTTTTTTAAACCGCCCTCCACAAAAGTCACAGGATGATGTCTTATAAGTCTCACAAATTAACAACTATCTCTGTGCCTGTTAAAAGCTGCTAGCTTATCTCAGTCCTGAAACTCCCTTATCCCCTCTCACCCCATATAAATCCCTCATTCTGTAAGCTCGTGGCTGCCTCTTTTGATTGTTACAGGGTATCCTGGCAGGTTAATAAAACTCGCTTGCCTGACTTTTGGTCTACTTTTCTTTCTCTAGGCTAACTTTACGATATGTAAGTACTAGATAAATAAATGTTTTCTTAAAGCAATTTACAGAATCCTATTTTATAATAAAAATGCATTTTCAGCAGTACAGTGTTCCCAGTGAGACTGGATTTTATTAAATTATATGTGATAGAAAAAATGTTACTTACATGTATAAAGGAAAGTAAATGTGATTGGCACTTTTAACAAAATTAAAAATAAATGTATATGATATGCCCAGATTACATAATTCAAAAGTGCCTGCCACTCAGCAATGCTGGCATTTATTGGAAAATGTAAGGTTACACCTGTGTGACAACAGTCTGTGTGCAAGGCTTTACTCTCCCACTCTTCAGTTGCAAAAGATGTTGTCAGGGGGGTCGCTGTGGCTCATGCCTGTAATCCCAGCACTTAGGGAGGCTGAGGCAGGAGGATCACAGGGCCAAGAGATCGAGACCATCCTGGCCAACACGGTGAAACATGGAGTGCAGTGGCATGATCTCGGCTTACTGCAACCTCTGCCTCCCAGGTTCAAGCAATTCTCCTGCCTCAGCCTCTCGAGTTGCTGGGACTACAGGCACCTGCCACCACATCTCTACTAAAAATACAAAAATGTGTCTCTATTAAAAATACAAAAATTAACTGAGCATGGTGGCACACACCTGTAGTCCCAGCTACTTGAGAGGCTGAGGCAGGAGAATCGCTTGAACCTGGGAGGCAGAGGTCGCAGTGAGCCGAGATCCCGCCACCGCCCTCCTGTCTGGGCGACAGAGTGAGACTGTTTCAAAAAAAGAATAATTAAGGTACTGACACCTGGTTTCAGGTGACTTTAAAAGGGACCGATTCCGAGAGTCTCCATCTCGCAGGAGCTTCTTTCTGTGTGGCCAGGGCCCTCTAGGCTCTCGCTGTCCTTTCCTCCGTCTCCTCCCAGCCTCCCTGCACTTACTGTCCTCCAGCCACTCCTGCCATTTCTCCTGGAAGGCACGCTCCTGCCTCAGAGCCTTTGGACTTACTGTCTTCCCTGACAAATAGCCCGGTAGCTCCCTCCCTCATAGCCCCTGGTCTCTGCTCAGGGGCTGCCCTGTCATAGAGACTGTCCTGACACAACTGCTCTCCCCTCCCTTTTCTTTTAGGGCACGGACCCCTCCTGGTATCCTGCATATTTTAGCATTTGTTCCTGCCTCTCCTGGCAAGAATGCAAGCTGCAGGGGAACTGTGTCCCTAGTGCCTGGTAAGTGCTCAATGACCACTTTTTCAAGTACCACATTTGCATAACATTAAAATGTATTATAAAAGTGAACAGCAGTGAACTTTCCTGTTATCTGCATGAGCATGTTCCTCTAAGTATATAATTGAGTCTCTCTGTGCCTCACTTTTCTCATCTGTTAAATGGGAATTACACTATTATCACCTAAAAAGTTATAGAAATTAAATCACAGCTGGGGATTGTGCCTGGCCGGCAGCAAGCATTTGGTGAGTATTAGCTATCTGATATTAACTATTATTTTGCTGTGGAGATGGGTGGAGACCATGTAAAAATGCAAGGCTTCCAAAGTAGACAACAACCCTCTCACTTGGGGGGGGTCACACCTAATGTGTTTGACCCTTGCAGATCTAAGCCACCTTTGGGAGGGTCTCCTCATGGGAAGCTTTGCACTCCTGCTCAACATGATAGGCAAGGTCCTCATGCCAGCACTGGTGCCCAGAAGGTGCAGGCACTTCCAGCCATTGCCACAACCACTGCCTAGACTATTGGCCTATCAGGGTAGTGTCCAGGGACCAGGGGTTGCAAGAGAACCAGCTTTTAAAAATAGCATTAGTGTGGGTGCTCCTGTAATCCCACCATTTTGGGAGGCCGAGGTGGGCAGATCAGGAGGTCAGGAGTTCGAGAATAGCCTGGCTAACATAGTGAAACCCCATCTCTACTAAAAATACAAAGATTAGCCTGGTATGGTGGCACATGCCTGTACTCCCAGCTACTTGGGAGGCTGAGGCGGAGAATTGCTTGAACCCTGGAGGTGGACGTTGCAGTGAGCCAAGACCAGGCCATTGCACTTCAGCCTGGATGACAGAATGAGACGGCATCTCAAAAAACAAACAAAGACAGCACTGAATATAAAATGGCAAATGAAGACTAAAAGTTTGCAGAATCCTTGTCTCAGAAGATTCTGGGCTAATCTGAAGGTTCTGAAATATGAACACTCGTCTTGTCTTGCTTGAATTTATTCTGTTTTCCACTTTCCTTGCTAACTAGAAATTATTTTATTTATCATATAAATACTTTTCCAATGCTGTCTAAAGCTGTGCTTGTAATTAATACATCTGAAAGCAATGATTAATAAGTCATGTGTGTATTACTTTAAAAATAAAGGTTGCTATGTAACTTCTGTAATTAAGGAAATTCATATCTTACTTAACAGACTCACTTCCAGAACTGCTCTCAGAACTGTTGTCCTTTTTTAAATGAAAACAGAGGTCAGGAGATGCACACACTGAAGAAAGAGTAGAAATAATTTATTTTAAAAATCATACCTCTTATAAAGCAAATCCAAACTCAATTAATTTCTTTCCAAAACTCTCACTGAGTCCATAACCAGTGTGTTTCACATCAAAGGAGTCTGTTCTTTGAAAATGGATAAAAGAGAATTTAATTGTTTGAATCTGAGCTCAAATCACAAGTCTGGCTTTAATACTAATTTCATGTGGTGTCACCCAAGTCCTACCCAGCCTTGATTTGGCCCTGCTACTCCAGTCTTACCCTCTACCTCCACATCTAGAAGTTCATGTGCACAACTTCAATGATACAACCATGCAGGAAGCTGGAGTGGGAGTACCATTTCTCCACTGGCCTTCTCATTCTTCTCTGCCATTCCACCTCCAACTGCGAACGCCCCAGGCCTCACTGCCACTCCCAGCCTCTTTTCCACATCGAGAGCCGAGGGAGGGCATCTAACAAAGCAGGATGGATCCTCTACTATAAAAATAGAAAACAGGCCAGGCACGGTGGCTCCCACCTGTAATCCCAGCACTTTGGGAGTCCAAGGAGGTGGATCACCTGAGGTCAAGAGTTGGAGACCACCCTGGCCAAAATGGCAAAACCCTGTCTTTACTAAAAATGCAAATATTAACTGGGTGTGGTGGTGAGTGCCTGTAATCCCAGCTACTCAGGAGGCTGAGGTAGGAGAATTGTTTGAACCCAGAAGGCAGAGGTTGCAGTGAGCCAAGATCGCACCATTGCACTCCAGCCTGGGCAGCAGGATCAAAACTCCATTTCAAAAAAAAAGAAAAGAAAGAAAGAAAGGAGGGAAATACTGTACTTAATCCTAAGAGGGCTCTTTAAATGTAATCTCTGTCCTTGCAAAACAAGCAGTGAAGGATCAACCGAAGTAGAAAAGTAGAACCCAGACAACCTCACCTCCCCACTTCAGGGAGCACTCAGGGAGGGCTGCCCAGGGCCTGGAAATTGAAATGCACAGAAACAGCGGCCATGGAGAGCTGTGCTGTGCAGTGCGCTGCACTCCACTAGGCCTGCAGCACCTAGGGTCTGCACCTCACCCCGCGAGGGCAAGGTGGGCTGGAGATAGGTAACAAGGTTTGGCTCCTGATCTGGCCTGGCCAAAAGCAAATGGACCCGCAGGGAAAGTGACATGACAGAAGACCACATCGGGGACTCAGTCACCACTTTCAAACATTCCCAAAGTTGTCGTAAGCATCAAGAGACCACTTACTAGGGTCTCACTGTTAAGAGTAAAAAGAGATTGTATATGCAAATAATTAGAAAAATCAGAAATAACTAATGTTTAAACAGAACCTAAAACTGTAACACTTCAAGACCTTTGGGCTTATAGTCTGCCTGACACACAGGAAGGGGACAGGATGGCTCAGAGCACTGCCAAGAACCTCACCTGGCTCCTGCAAGCCAGTTCTTCTCAGGACAAAGTGGACTTTTCCACAAGTTGGGCTTTAGCAATATTATAATAAACTGCACTTCAATTGTCTGGCACAAACCATCACAGCTCCAACACCAATGCAGTCTTAAAATGAGACAGGCCAGTGGCTCATGCCTATAATCCCAGCACTTTGGGAGGTTGAGGTGGGCAGATCACCTGAGGCTGGGAGTTCGAGACCAGGCTAACCAACATGGAGAAACTCCATTTCTACTTAAAATACAGCATTAGCTGGGCATGATGGTGCATGCCTATAATCCCAGCTGCTTGGGAGGCTGAAGCAGGAGAATCGCTTGAACCCAGGAGGTGGACGTTGTGGTGAGCCAAAATCACACCATTGCCCTCTAGACTGAGAAACAAGAGCAAAACTCTGTCTCAAAAGGGAGAGAGAGAGAGAGAGAGAGAGAGAGAGAGAGAGAGAGAGAGACATCCCATATCAACACTTCCAAGATGTGTACCCTTTTGATCTGGCAATTCTGCCGAGAAGTTCATCTGAGGAAGTCACCAGGAAAGCACAAATACACACCGTATCCACAGATGCTCATCACAGTGCCACTCTGAGGACTCAAGCAGATACTGTGAATTACAAGATCATCGAAGAGCTGTGACTTTAACCTCTCCACCTGCCTTCCTCCCTAGACTCCTCTAGGAACAGAAAAATACAGATTCCTCAAGAACTATTAGAGTACATACATGAAACTTATTGACACGGAAGATGGTCACTTCATATGAGGTGTGCACCATGCCCCCAATGTAGATATCCTTCTTTTACGGCATTACTGGCTGGGCGTGGTGGCTGATGCCTGTAATCCTAGAACTTTGGGAGGCCAAGGCGGGTGGATCACCTGAGGTCAGGAGTTTGAGACCATCCTGACCAACATAATAAAACCCTGTGTCTACTAAAAATACAAAAAGTTAGCCAGGCATGTTGGTGCATGCCTGTAATCCTGGCTACTCAGGAAGCTGAGGCAGGAGAATTGCTTGAACCTAGGAGGCGGAGGTTGCAGTGAGCCGAGATTTTGCCATTGCACTCCAGCCTGGGCAACAAGAGTGAAACTCCATCTCAAATAATAATAATGATGACGATGATGATGGTGATAAATAAACAGCATTACTGTGGCTAGCCACACAAGAACCTCCTGGAAGAGTCCACAGCATTGTGAGGTGTTCATTATCTTTGGGCAGAAGGAATATCTGTGAACTTAATTTCTTTTGCATTACTCTACATTTCCTGAACTTTGGCAAATCACATAAATAACTTAGAAATCACAATAAACAACGCTATTGTTGTGCATCTGCTGGTGTCTCCTAAATGTTATAAGCCCTAAGATTACCCATGAGGGTATCTGAGAGTGCTGAGAGGCTTCAATATCATCAAGTTCATAAATACATCAAACAATATATTTATGAATAGATATATTTCCTAAACAGGCTCCCTCATCTTTTCTAGGACTAAAATTTTGATCTATAAAGACTTACTTCTCCATTGCCTTCAATTAGACCAACATGCAGAAAAGAATAATGGTAAGTACAATATATAGAAAAACTGCAACGCAAATGTTAGCAAAATCATCCTTGTCAAGCGTTTCTATAAAATGTCAGAAACAGTTAGGTCACTGACATGCAAACTCCACCAACACCCAGAAGAGCACCTAAGTCTTTGGAGCAATGCTGAAACTGTGGTTACTTCCAATTACCAAAATGCCACAGTCTCCTGGAATATGATTATGACTTGGAGAATCCGTTAAAAATCAAGAAAGTGTTCATAACAGAGGAAAATTTTGAAAAATAGAATGTTAAATGAAAAGTAGCATATGTTTCTAATATAGAACGTGAACACATAGGCAAACATCTTAAGAAGGAATCTTAACAGGAATTGTCAGCCTTATCCATCTTCTCCAGAAATGCCAGTCAAGACCTTCCATTCTCTCCCTGTTCTAAGGGAAATGTCAGTTCCCAGGGGAAGGGCTCTTTTATGGAGCCAAAACCCAAGAGGAAGCCTCAGAGGTGCAGAGTCTGGGAGTACCAGGTGGCAGCTACAACCCAGAAGCACACTCGAGTGCAGTGCACTTGAACACTCCAGATCAACTGTAGAAGGCCTCTTACCTCAGGCAGTGGGATGGAGACAGGAATGGGTTCATTGACTTCAAAGAGTATACAATAAACCATTCAAATACACCCAAATGCACTCTTTCATAAGAGAAACTAAAGTAACAAATTCTGACCCCATGATGAGACCTCAGATAAAGTGGACTTTTCCACAGATTGGTCTTTAGCAATATTATAAAAAACTGCACTTCAATTGTCTTGCACAAACGATCACAGCTCCACACCAATGCAGTCTTAAAATGAGACGGGCCGGTGGCTCACGCCTATAATCTCAGCACGCTGGGAGGCTGAGGTGGGCGGATCACTTGAGGCTGGGAGTTTGAGACCAGTAGCTTCTCTGAGGTTCTTTGTCCATAACATAGTCATAAGTCCGAGTGCAGTGACTCATACCTGTAATCTCAGCGCTGTGGGAGGCCAAGGTGAACAGATCCTTTGAGCCCAGAAGTTTGAGACCAGCCTGGGCAATATGTCAAAACCCCATCTCCAACAACAACAAACCCACAGTGATAAGAGGGTTTGTTAGGGAAATCTGTTATTCAATGAGGGTAGGCAGTTAAACCACTAGCTTACTTCTGTAAATGCTGAATCAATTCCAGATTGGAGAATGATCCAAGCAAAGATGGTGAGGTTAGAAAGCTTTTATGAAATGGTTGTTGTTTGAAACATGAAACACTGAAACTATGAGAGGGCAGAAAAATAAGACTTCAGAAAAATGGAGGCTAGGGGCCAGAAGCCTCAACAAAGCAGTAAAACAGGATCTAGGCTGTTTTATAAGGTGGCTCACGCCTTGCAATCTCAGCACTTTGGGAGGCCAAGGTCGGCAGATCATGAGGTCAAGAGATCGAGACCATCCTAGCCAACATGGTGAAACCCCATCTCTATTAAAAATACAAAAATTAGCTGGGTGTGGTGATGTGTACCTGTAGTCCCAGCTACTTGGAAGGCTGAGGCAGGAGAATCACTTAAATCCGGGAGGTGGAGGTTGCAATGAGCTGAAATCGCTCACTGCACTCCAGCCTGGCAACAGAGCAAGACTTTGTCTCAGAAAAAACCTCCAGGGTCTGGAAGGAGGGGCTGGTCACAAAAGAAAAGAAGGTGTGTGATTCCAGAGGGGGATTCCCAAGGTCGAAATTTCAGTTACCACTCAAGCAATCACTAACTCATTTTATATCTTGATATTGTATATTGTCAATTAATATAACTTTTTAATTTAAAAAGTTATCTTCAAGGAAATTGATATTTATTAATTAATCACTTTTAAAATTACAAAGTTCAAAAATAAATAACACAAAAAAACAAGAAAAAAACAAAAAAAAAAATTACAAAGTTCTCCAGGTATAGTAGCTCACACCTGTAATCCTAGCACTTTGGGAGACAGAGGCAGCAGGATGGCTTTAGACCAAGATTCAAAAACAGCCTGGACCACCTAGCAAGACCTCCATCTCTACATAAGATAAAAATTGGCTGGGGGCTGTGGCTCACGCCTGTAATCTCAACACTCTGGGAGACCAAGGCGGGTAGATCTTCTGAGATCAGGAGTTCAAGACAAGCCTGACCAACATGGTGAAACCCTGTCTCTAATAAAAATACAAGCATTAGCCAGGTGTGGTGGCACCCTCCCATAATCCCAGGTACTTGGGAGGCTGAGGCACGAGAATCACTTGAACCCAGGAGGCAGAGGTTGCAGTGAACTGAGATCATGCCATTGCACTCCAGCCTGGGTGACAAGAGCAAAACTCAGCCTAAATAAATAAATAAATAAATATAAAAAATAAATATTAGCCTGGTGTGGTGGTGTGTACCTGTAGCTACCTACTTTGAAGGCTGAGGCAGGAGAATGTCTTGAGCCCAGGAGTTTGAGGCTGCAGTGAGCTGCGACTGCACCACTGCACTCCAGCCTGGGCAACAAAGTGAGACCCTGTCTCAGAAAATGATAACATAGAACACTTGTATTGAAATGTATCCAGAGAAACCAGTGGAATTTAAATTAATTTTGGTTGAAATGGATTCTGAGGGAACTATACGGACAGAAAATTGAGATAATGTAAGTTATTTCTTGAATAAAAACTCTGGAGTTGGCCGGGCATGGTCACTTACATCTGTAATCTCAGAATTTTGGGAGGCTGAGGCGGGAGGATCATTTGAGCCCAGGGGTTCAAGACCAGTTTGGGCAACATAGGGAGACCCCTGTCTCTAAAATAAATTTTAAATAAATAAACTCTGTTTGTGGGGTGAGGTGGGTGGAGCTGGGGACAGAGGAGTAAGAAAGCATAATGGACGACTGAGTGCAAAGGCTCATGCCTGTAATACCAGCACTTTGGGAGGCCGAGGTGGGCGGATCACCAGGTCAGGAGATCAAGACTAGCCTGGCCAACATGGTGGAATGCCATCTCTACTAAACATACAAAAATTAGCTGGGCATGGTGGCCCATACCTGTAATCCCAGCTACTTGAGAGGCTGAGGCAGAAGAATCGCTTGAACCCAGGAGGCAGAGGTTTCAGTGAGCTGAGATCGCGCTACTGCACCCCACCCTGGTGACAGAGCAAGAATCAATCTCAAAAAAAAAAAAAAGAAAAAGAAAAAAACCTAATTGTCCCATCACCATAACATTTAAAGATCTGACTAAGCCAAACAAAAGGCCCAGCTGCTGGAGCACAGATGCTGGCCCTGGTTCCACAGGCATGCACAGCCCAAATCTCTGGAGGTCAGTGGGGTGCAAAGCAAGTGTGGGAACACTTCAGATAGCAGGTGTGCTCAGCCACGAGTGGAACTGAGTTGGTCTGTTTTTTTTTTTTAGCAGCACAGAAGCTTGATTGATTTGATTTATGCATCTTTTGAATTTTGGATTATGATATTTCACCTCTTTCCCAGTAAGTAACACACACAACCCAGTGTTGGTTATCATATCATTCTGAAAAGCGGCACAAGTGGCTAAGTAGCTGGACAGCAAAGGGGTTTTAACCCATTCTTCTCTTTATTTTGTCCTCAATTTTTTTTTTTTGAGACAGAGTCTTGCTCTATCGTCCAGGCTGAATGGAGTACAGTGGCACAATCTTGGTTCACTGCAACCTCCACCTCTTTCCTGGGTTCAAGCGATTCTTATGCCTCAGCCTCTCAAGTAGCTTGGATTACTGGCCCACATCCCCATGCCTGGCTAATTTTTGTATTTTTAGTACAGATGGGGTTTCTCCATGTTGGCCAGGCTGGTCTCAAACTCCTAGCCTCAAGTGCTGGGATTACAGGCATGAGCCACTGCACTTGGCCTCTCTCCTTCAGAATTTTTATTTTGCTGCATAAATGTAATGATATCAGGGATCTGTTAGGTATTCCATACATCTACTTATTTGAATAACTTTTGAATAATTGTTCAACTTGTTTCTATGGCATCCTTCAAGTTATATGTGGACAGATGATTTGGTAACTACTGATGATGACACAGAAGGAGAGCTCTGCACCAGTCATCCACTGATGTCTGTTTTCCAAGACACAGAATTATGATCATTATAGATCATTATTTCTCATCCTCTTTTTTTTTTTTTTTTTGAGACAGTCTTGCTCTGTTGCCCAGGCTGGAGTACAATGGCGCAATCTCTGCTCACCACAACCTCCACGTCCTGGGTTCAAGCAATTCTCCTGCCTCAGCCTCTCAAATAGCTGGGATTACAGCTGCATGCCACCACTAATTTTCTGTATTTTTAGTAGAGACTGGGTTTCACCATGTTGGCCAGGTTAGTCTCGAACTCTTGACCTCATGATCCGCCCATCTCAGCCTTTCAAAGTGCTGGTATTACAGGCATGAACCACCACACCCGGCCCCATGTCTTTATCTTTCAAAAGGAAATGGTTTTTGATTCTCAGTTGTTTTGGAATTCAGCCTTCCCTATGGATGTGACTGATTTTTGCTCTCGCTATTTTACCCTTCAATTAGCCAGTTTAAAACAGGCCTTTTTATTCAAGCTAAAATTTTTGATCCATGAAGAGTTCTAGTTGGGACACTGTATGTCAGGGATTATGTTATTTTTCTTGGTAGTCATTGCTTTGCTCAAATAAATGCACCTGAAAGATATTACTTTTTTATTACCACAATGATACAGAAGTATTCAGCCTATAGCAACCAGAATAACTGGTTCTTCTAGATGAAGTATCTTAATTATTTAAAAAACCACTTTATAAGACCTCTGGTTTAATTTTTCAGTTTAACCTCTTTAATAATTTTTAAATTTAACCTCTTTAATAATTATCAGCACTGTAAGATGTTTCTGGTCTCCACTCTTGTTTCAGGCCTACGCCAATGGCTAATTGAGACCATGCATCACTATTAAGGCATCTTCGCCAAAAGGAACTGTGGAAGTTCTGCATGAGACATAGACACCTGTTAGGAAAGGAGCTAAATTTCAAACCAGGAATGTGGTGTTGAATCACAGTGAAATGTCCAGGAGGAACTCCCAAAGTACAGAATGATGTAGGAAACTATTTTAGGTGGAATTTCTGAAAATAAATTATTAGATGTTTCTTTTTGACTTTTGTTTCATATGGTAAATGATACCAGTGTTCCATTTATATTAGTTAGAATTTAAATAAAGATTGAGGCAATCACATTTCACCTGGCATATGGGAAAAATCATGACAATGGAAGGCAAATGACTTAATTTTGACAAACGTTTGGCTGAGAGGATGTGTTGGAAGCAAGTTAAAGTTCCAAACTCAGCCAGGGGCAGTGGCTGACACTTGTAATCCCAGCACTTTGGAAAGCTGAGGCAGATGGATCACTTGAGCCCAGGAGTTCAAGACCAGCCTGGGCAACATAAGGAGACCTCTTTCTATACAAAAATAAATAAATAATAAATAATTAGTCGGGCATAGTGGCACACACTTGTGGTCCCAGCCGCTCAGGAACTTCAGGCCAGGAGTTCATGACTGCAGTGAGCTATGACCATGCCACTGCACTTCAGCCTGGGCAACAGAGTGAGAGCCTATCTCCTAAGAGGGGGGAAAAAAAGGTAGATTCAGAATCTGACACAGAAGGTTTGGGGGTGGCCCTGAGGTCTTGGGCTTTTCTTTATTTTGTTTTTGTTTTTGGGATGGAATCTTGCTCTGTCGCCCAGGCTGGGGTGCAATGGTGTAATCTTGGCTCACTGCAACCTCCACCTCCTGTATTCAAGCGATTCTTCTGCCTCAGCCTCCTCCTGTAATTTCTCCTGGAATTACAGGCACCTGTCACCACTCCCAGGTGATTTTTGTATTTTTTTTTAGTAGAGACAGGGTTTCACCATGTTGGTCACGTTGGTCTCGAACTCCTGACCTCAGGTGATCCACCTGCCTCGGCCTCCCAAAGTGCTGGGATTACAGATGTGAGCCACCACTCCCAGCCAGGTTTTGGGCTTTTTATAGGCTTCCTGGGCGTCTTTCATGGTGCGGAAATTTGAAAGCCAGGAGCAATCTGCCATACCTCAGGAAGCCACTAGATGGCAGCGGCCATCCCTCGGAGCCCATTCCTTAGTCTAGAAAGTGGTCAGAGAGGAAACCTGTGAAGTGGGGAAGAGTCCAATTACACATGTCAAATCCACTTTAATAAATAGTTGGTGCAGATGAAAGGGCAGGAAAAGTTCCTCTCACCTCTTGCTCCCCTCTAGTGTCACCTCCAGTATTTGACACGCTTTGAGGATCCTTAACTAAAACTCTACAACCAGAGAGCTGTGCTACGCTGTAGCACAAGCAGCTAAGGAAAACCTAGCTCAATGACAGGACTAATATTTATATGGGGTCAGTGGCTTTTACTGGCAGACAAATATGCCCTTTTGTGCAATATAGGAGATAGAGAAGAAAACCCCAAAGCAAAGCATGCATTTGTTTGTTTTTTCTGCTCTCATTCAATCAACACAGAATACTTCTGTGACCAAATGTGGAGGAGGTTTACCCCAGATGCCAAACAATCCATTTTCCCGCAGGTTCTTCAGTGGACAGTAGCTGAGTGTCCGCTAATTCAGTTCAGTTTTGACACTCCTTACCTTAAAGACAGTGTTAGATCTCACAGGTCCTGGGATTAGTCTCTCAAAACCGTCCCGAATTTCAGATACTAGCTGCAGATCTGAGCCGCTAGAACTTCTGACCCACCAGCTACAAATTAAGATTGCCACATGCCCCTCCCCGTGTTCAATTAATTTGCTAGAGCAGTTCCCAAGAACTCAGGGAAACACATTTATCAGTTTATTAATAAAGAATATAATTGGGAATATATTGGGAATTAATAGTGGGAATATTAATAAAGACTATATAATTAGGGTTATTAATAAAGAATATGAGTGCGGTGGCTCATGCCTATAATCCCAGCACTTTGGGAGGCCAAGGCAGGTGGATCACCTGAGGTCAGGAGTTCTAGACCAGCCTGGCCAACATGGTGAAACCCCATCTCTACCCAAAATAAAAAATTAGCCAGTCTGGTGGCGTGCACCTGTAATCCCAGCTACTTGGGAGGCTGAGGCAGGAGAATCACTTCAACACAGGAGCTGGAGGTTACAGTGAGCCAAGATCGTGCCACTGCACTCCAGCCTGGGTGACAGAGCGAGTCTCTATCTCAAAAATAAAAATAAAAATAAAGAATAATGGTTCACTTCACCAGCCTAAAAGAAGCAATGTGATAAAGCAGGCAGATGAAGAGATCCGTGGGGCGAAGTCAGCAAGCGCTCCGATCCTAGTAGCTTCAGTCCTTATGGAGTTGGGGTACACCACCCTCCCAGCATGTGTATGTGTTCACTAACACCAGACATCTCTGAACACAGTCCTTTTGAATTTTTATGGAAGCTTCCATTTGTAGGCATGATTGATTATATCATTAACTGTTGATAATCAAGTCAATTTTCAGCCCCGTTTCCCTCACTGAAGGTTGGGGGCTGGAACTGAAAATCTTAACCTACTAATCAGACCTTGATTTTTTCCACAACAAGCTCCCACCCTGAGGCCATCTACAGGCCCTCAGCCTCCAGTCACCTTATTAGCCCAGAAGATTGCAGGGATTGAAGGAACCCTATGTCAAGAAAAGATGAGGAACACCAAATGCGTATTTCACAATATCACACCTTCCAAGGCTATGACCCTGTATCTAAGGGGTAACACATGTTATAAATCAGATACAAAAGAGATGGTACCAGCCCATGACTTGGATGGTACCAGCCCATGACTTTTCTGTAGAATGTGCTTTCCCCCTAAAGGCAATGGCATAACAGCGACTAAAATTCAGAGTTCTTGCTGTTCCTCTTAGTGGCCACTAAGGTGATGTCAGTGTGTAGAGCTAATATTTAGATAAAGACAGGTGGGCAAGGGCACTATCTGAGACACATCAATTATTGTTGGTGTCTGATTTTGTTTTATTCCAACCTAATTAGTTCTGCCGGCTGGGCGTGGTGGCTAGCGCCTGTAATCTCAGCACTGAGAGGCCAAGGCAGGTGAATCACGAGGTCAGAAGTTCAGCCTGGCCAAGATGGTGAAACCCCGTCTCTACTGAAAATACAAAAATTAGCCAGGCATGGTGGTGCACACCTGTAATCCCAGCTACTTGGGAGGCTGAGGCAGGAGAATTGCCTGAACATGGGCAGCAGAGGTTGCAGTGAGCTGAGATCACGCCACTGCCTGGGAGACAGAGTGACTCCATCTCAATAATAAAATAAAATTTAATTAGTTCTGCCTTATAAACTACTCTCATTACCTGAATTACCACTGTAAATATTATACTCTAACAATTTATTATTATAGACATAGTACCCTTCAGTTTTTGAAATAGTTTAGAAAGCAGTGATTTTGGGAGATACTTAAATATATTTTTAAAAGTGGTTAGGCTGGGAATGGTGGCTCACACCTGGAATCCCAGCACTTTGGGAGGCTCAGACGGGCAGATTACCCAAGGTCAGGAGTTTGAGACCAGCCTGGCCAACGTGGTCAAACACTGTCTCTACTAAAAATACAAAAAATAGCCATGCATGGTGGTACATGTCTGTGATCCCAGCTACTCAGTAGGTTAAAACAGGAGAATCGCTTGAACCTGGGAGGCAGAGGTTACAGTGAGCCATAATCATGCCCTTGCACTCCAACCTGGGTGGCAGAGCAAAACTCTGTCTCAAAATAAATGGTTAAAGTACCCAATCATGATGTACTTTTTAATTAATTAATTTATTTATTTATTGAGACAGATCTTTGTTTTTGTTGCCCAGGCTGCAGTTCAGAGAGACGATCTCGGCTCTTCGCAACCACCGCCTCCCACGTTCAAGCGATTCTTGTGCCTCAGCCTCTGGAGTAGTTGGGATTTCAGGTGCCCACCACCATGCCCAGCTAGTTTTTACATTTTTAGTAGAGATGGGGTTTCATCATGTTGGCCAGGCTGGTCTCGAACTCCTAACCTCAGGTGATCCGCCCATCTTGGCCTTCCAAAGTGCTGAGATTATGGGCATAAGCCACCGTGCCTGGCCTCGACCCTGTTTTACTACTTCATTGAGGCCAGTAGCCCCTCACCTCCAATTTTCTGAAGTAGAGATGGAGTTTCACCATGTTGGCCAGGCTGGTCTCAAACTCTTGACCTCAGTTCATCTTTTTTAAGTAAGAAGAATATATTTTCATTATATATGTCTATAAGTGATTGAAGTGGTCAGAGGAACTACTGAATTCCTCATTTACTTTTAGATGATGCAAAGACTAATACCCTCCCCTCCCCTCCGCACCCCACCCTCCACCACCCGAATAGATACTAAGTTGAGTACTCTCTCTGGGAACATGGAGACGAGCCGATAAAACTCACTACTGCCAACTTGGCACTGTAGATTAGCAATATCAATGATATCTGCTGGAGGACAAAAAATGTTATTGTGTGCAAGTTCAGGATGCTGAAAAAGTAGGAAGAAAAGGATCGGAGCCTTGCCACAACGTAGAATTTACCAGAGTGCTTGAAAGATGTCATCTCTCTTGAAGTCCAAGATGTGCTGGAAGGTAAGCAAAAAGTAAACCTAGTCATTTTATTTGGAATCAAGCTGTGTCTTTGGGAATAACAAATGTATAGTACAGAACAAGTTGCTTGGTTATTTATAAGCTTGGGTTCAGAAAGTTAGTGCAAATGCAACAGCAAGCAAGGGGCTGCCATCCTCTTAGTAAGGACGGTGTGTGCAGCTGAGTCAGAGGGAGGATTGAAGCCCAGCCCCAGTGCTGCCCTAGCTTTGGGAGTGTAAGCAAAGTCTCAACATAACTTGAAGCCTCTCTGTTCCCATCTGTGAAACTGGTCCTTCTATAACCTGGACTGTGGTGAGAATGAAAGGAGACCATGTACGTCAAGATCCAGGCAGGTAGGCCGGCGCTGTGGCTCACAACTGTAATTCCAGCATTTTGGGAGGCTGAGGTGGGGGGATCACCTGAAGTCAGGAGTTTGAGATCAGCCTGGCCAATGTGGTGAAACCCTGTCTCTACTAAAAATACCAAAACTAGCCATGTGCAGTGGTGGGTACCTGTATTCCCAACTACTCGGGAGGCTGAGGCAGGAAAATCGCTTGAACCCAGGAGGTGGAGATTGCAGTGAGCCGAGATCTCACCATTGCACTACAGCCTGGGTGACAGAGTGAGACTCCATCTCAAAAAAAAAAAAATAAGAAAATGGAAAGATCCAGGCAGGTGGTCTGGCTCAGTAAGAGAGCAGTCATGTCACTCTGGTACTTGAGACAGGGCTGGTGACATTGAGCCTTCTGGGCACTGAAACATGGGTCATGGGGACAACTGGGTCACACCAGCAATGCCCAACTGGCAAAAAGGGGAAGGGAGAAAGCAAAGCCCAGGGAGGGCTGGAGGGGCTTGTTCCTGGTCTTCATCCAGGAAACCACAGTGTACCTGTCTTGGTTTTCAAGCACTTCTCTTTCTGTGTGTGTGTGGATGGATGTAGCACATTGTTATAACCAAGCTCAAAACAATGCAGAACTTTGATTACATATGTTGTTACCATGGTTAACAAATGCAGTGTTCCTTCTGAGAACCCTCAGTCATGCAGAGAGAGGTTTTGCATTTAGAATTCTATTTAGACTTTTTATTCCTTAAAACACATAAAAGTACATAAACATCCCAAAATGTTATCAGAAGTCAAAGCATTATGATCTCTCTGGATGCTTTTCAGACATGGTGGGCGAGCATTCTGAACCCCCAAGCCGGCTTTGTCTGGAGAGCTACTGAGGTTTTCCACCATCTAGTCTTGGGATGCTGAAGCCACAAGAGTGGAAATGAATGCAGTTCTCACCCGCCTAGCAATGTTGGTATGTGAGCTCAAGGGTGGCCTCATCTCATTGGGGAAGTTCTTTTCTTGTCTTTCACCATGGAAACATTTACTGTTGGGGTGGGGGAAGAATGCCCCTCAGAAGTAGCTTAAACTTCCTTTACTTCTTCTGTTTTTTTTTTTTTTTTTTTTTTTTTTTTCCTATAGAGACAGGATTTTTGTCCCCCAGGTTGCAGCACAGTGGCAAATTATAGCTCACTGTGCCCTGTAACTCCTGGGCTCAAGGAGTCCTCAAGCCTCCCAAGCAGCTAGGAGTACAGGTGCATGCACTTCTTAAAGTAAACTCACCACAGAGAACAATGGGCCACACTGGCTTTTGTTAATTGGTGAAATGGTTGTGTTGGTCCATATAGATACGGCTACTCTATGGGCAAACAAGACCATTTCATCAATTAAATTAGCCACCCCACATTATGAATGTGGTGATTACCAACTCAGATATATTTTGTTTAAACTATTTTGAAGAATCTCTAAATTATGGATGAAGGGAAGAAAATTAACCTACCTTTTGACACTGCTCCTGTGTCTTTATTGTGTCATTATTTACTTACAAGTCTTTTTTTTTTTTTTTTTTTAGACAGTCTTGCTCTATCCCCCAGACTGGAGTGCAGTGGCGTGATCCTGGCTCACTGCAACCTCTGCCGCCTTGGTTCAAGTAATTTTCTGCCTCAGCCTCCCTAGTAGTTGGGATTACAGGTACCTGCCACCATGCCCAGCTAATTTTTGTATATAAAAACTATTGCCTGCCTCAGCCTCCTGAGCCTCTGGGATTACAGGTGCCTACCACCATACCCAGCTAATTTTTGTATTTTTAGTAGCAACGGGGTTTCGCCATGTTGGGCAGGCTGGTCTCGAATTCCTGACCTCAGGTGATCTGCCTGCCTCAGCCTCCCAAAAGGCTGGGATTAAAGGCGTGAGCCATCGCACCCAGCCACAAGTCATATTTTAAAGCATCCTAGGTCAGAAACAGTGGCTCATGCCTGTAATCCCAACACTTTGGGAGGCTGAGGCAGGCAGATCATGAGGTCAGGAGATAGAGACCATCCTGGCCAACATGGTGAAATCCCGTTTCTCCTAAAAATACAAAAATTAGCTGGGTGTGGTGTAATCTCATCTACTCCGGAGGCTGAGACAGGAGAATCGCTTGATCCCGGGAGTCGGACATGGCAGTGAGCTGACATTGTGCCACTGCACCTCAGCGTGGGGAAAGAATGAGACTCTGTCTCAAAAAAAAAAAAAAAAATCCTATTCCTTAGGTGTTATTTCGTTGGTTTTGACCCCAGCTCCCTGGTGCTTGAACCTCCAGCTTCACCCTGGAGTCCACAGGTGGATTTACATCTAATATGCTGCAATCCTGATGTAAATCCCCAGGGAGGAAGCCTGGAGTTAGCCACCTTTACTCTGTGCAATGCCATTCTTACTGTTGCTTTCACCTCTGGCAGGAGTTTCCTTTTCACAAGGGAGAATAGTCTATGCATTTATAGCAGTGTTTTATTTTCCAGCAAGCTTAGAAATCTGTAAAATGGGTCTGCTTATAAAAACTGCTGCAGAGTGGGGCTTGGGCTCATTCTAGAGTGTTTAACTTTTCCTTAGCATAGAAGTCACTTGTGAAAGGAAGTCTTACCTGGAAACTGCATTGGAAAAGCATTCAAAAGTAGGGATGTTCTGGTGGGGCCATTGATGGGAGAGGCTTTTGAGGGGTTACTGAGAAGCTCTGTGGAGCCCCTGACCTGCTCCTGGCAGGACAGCTTGGAAACCAGCAGATGAAGTGATTGCTTGGAGTTGTGGTCCAGGAGAATGTTTCTAAGACATTTGCAAGCTAATGGGAAATAAACCACTTTCCCATCAACCATGTTATGTTTTGTTGGCAGGATGTTTCTGAAGGGATAGTAACCACATAATCCCAAGCCAAAGATATTTAAATTACTTTAAATCAAGAGGCTTGTGAATTTTGGCTTTCCCTACTAAAAGCATGTATAATTATTTTGAGCCACACAAACATGTGATATTTAACTTTTTAACTTTTTTTTTTTTGGTATTTGAGAATAATTGAGAATACTTCTCTTTTCAAAGACTAAGGACTTTCTTGTTTATTCCTAGATTAGAAGCAGAGCCGGGGATAAGGGGGTACTGAAAAGGCATAGCCTGTCCTGTTGGCGGGAGCTTGGGACCCAGGCGCCCTTTCTCCTCCAAGGCTCCCCAGCCAGGAGGCTGTGCTCACCTGCTCCGCGGCGGAGTGGGGCAGAGGGTGGTGGTGTGGGGTGGCTCTTAGCTCTGTCACTGCGGGCTGGTGCTTGCGCTGAAAATAGCCGCTGGAGGGGCTCCCTCGCCCAGCGCTGCACCTCGAGGCGACCAACCGCTGACAGGTGGGGCGACTGGGTCGACAGGGAGACTCCGTGCGCTTCTGTAGCCGCGGCTGGGGGCAGCCTGGGTTCCCTGAACCAAGCGCTCGCGGGCAGCCGCCTTGCTCCTGTGCACCGACCGGCCAGCGCACACCCTGGTGAGCGCATTTGTGAGCTTTGGGATCAACTGGGCTGCTTCTTGGCGCTCTGCCTAGGGGGAATCGGCTGGGTGACAACAGCGTCAAAGCTTCTCTTAAGTCGAAGGGTGCTACGCTTTGAATGGGTCTCCCTCAAAACAATTCGATATGTATTAGAGGTGTAGCCTTCAGGAGGTGAAGGCTCAGCACTTGTCAGTGTCTCTGTGTTCTTGTAGAAGAGCTTGAGGGAGGGAGTTTGGTCTCTTTCGTGCGTCTGTAAGAAACACATTCCTGGGGTTTTTGTTGTTGTTTTGTTTTTTACAAATTACTCAGTCTTGGGTATTTTGTTATTACAGCACAGAAAGATGGACACAAAGGGCCAGCACCATTCTGGACAGGACAGACAGCTCCTGTCACCCTGATTGGAGGTGGACACTCCTGCAGCTGGACATTTTTCACGTGGGGACCACAAGACCCACAGACATTCCCTTATCCTCTTCTTGGGATCTGTAAATGTCCTGAAATACTGTGCCATGTTTTACATCTAAATGCAAGTGATTGGAATGAGGGACCAAAGCTTTTATCCAATTTGACATCTGTGACACCCCCCACTGTGCACTCCCCATCCCCACCCCATCCCTCCAGCCCCCACCAAACCTGCAAAAATGATGGATTAAACCAGTAGTACCCAAACTTGTCTGCATATTAATCACCTAGGGAGTTTTGTTTTGTTTTTCTTTGAGATGGAGTCTTGCTCTGTCCCCCAGGCTGGAGTGCAGTGTCGTGATCTCGGCTCACTGCAACTCCTACCTCCCAGGTTCAAGCAATTCTCCTGCCTTCGCCTCCTGAGTAGCTGGGCTTACAGGTGCACACCACCACACCCGACTGATATTTGTATTTTTAGTAGAGACCAGGTTTTACCGTGTTGGTCAGACTGGTCTCCAACACCTGACTTCATGATACACTTGCCTCGGCCTCCCAAAGTGCTGGGATTACAGGCATGAGCCACCATGCCTGGCCAATCCAGGGAGTTTTTAAAAGCTGGAAGCCCGGAGTGGAAGCCCAGATCACTTAGCTCAGTGGGATGGGACCCCAGCCATTAGTGTTTTGAAAGATTCACAGGTGATTCCTGTGTATAGGAAAGTGTGGGCGCCACTGCCGTCAATGAGCACTACATGCTTTTACACATTTTCAGCTAGACTGTTTGCTTCTCTGCCTTTTTCATGAGATGGTGGGTGTCACAGTATCTAGCCCAGCTCTGAGATGCACTGTGTATTTGCTGCATGAAGGAGGCAAAGGCAGAGCACAGGATAGGGCGTGTAACTTGCAGGCCCCTCTTTGCTGTGTCCACAGTTCTCCCTGGGCTGAAACACCACTGACGTCAAGGAAATGGCTTCATGTAATGTCCGATGCCAAGGAGGAAAATGAGTCATTATTCCCTAATGGGACTTCTTTCTTTTAGCCTCTCCAGAATGCACCTACCTGTGTCACTGTGGCTCAGAGGTCTGGGATAGCATTTGGATATGCACCATTAGAGTCGTGACCCCTGTGGTTCCAACACCTGTGAGTCCAGCACTGGGATGGATACCTTAAATTCTGAAATAGATCTGGCCTGGTGCTATCCTGGGTGATGTTCTCTTGTTGAACATGATCATGAACAATTTTCCACAACACCGTTAGATAAGACTCCTCTGTGACCAGGATGGATCTAGACCAGAATAGGACCACTCCAGCATCATATCTGAAAACAGACAAAGCATAAACATTGTTCAACCCACAAATAGAGCAGTTGTTTTGACTAATAGAAGTGGCTGCTGCTCATTGCCAATTGTAGCTTTTATTTTGAGAGAGAATCTCACTCTGTCGCCCAGACTGGAGTACAGTGGCACAATGACTTCCTGCAACCTTGGCCTCCTGGGCTCAAGCAATCCTCCTATCTCAGCCTTCTGAGTATCTGGGATCACAGCACATGTGGCGACACCTGGCTGATTTAAAAAAAATTTATGTGTTGGCTGGGCATGGTGGCTCATGCCTGTAATCCCAACACTTTAGGAGGCCAAGGAGGGTGGATCACAAGGTCAAGAGATCGAGACCAGCCTGTCCAACATGGTGAAACCCCATCTCTACTTAAAATACAAAATTAGCTGGGCATGGTGGTGCATGCCTGTAATCCCAGCTACTCCAGAGGCTGAGGCAGGAGAATTGCTTGAACCTGGGAGGCAGAGGTTGTAGTGAACCAAGATGGTGCCACTGCACTCCAGCCTGGGCAACAAGAGCAAAACTCCATCTCAAAAAAAAAAATTTTTTTTTGGAATGGCTGGGTGCGGTGGCCCACGCCTGGGGAGGCCGGAGGGGGCAGATCATGAGGTCAGGAAGTCAAGATCATCCTGGCTAACACAGTGAAACCCTGTCTCTGCTAAAAATACAAAAAATTAGCCAGGTGTGGTGGCATGCACCTGTAATCCCAGCTACTCAGAGGCCAAGGCAGCAGAATTGCTTGAACCTGAGAGGCAGAGGTTGCAGTGGGCCGAGATTGCACCACTGCACTCCAGCCTGGGAAACAGAGTGAGATTCCATCTCAAAAAAATAAAAATGTTTTTTCTGGAGATAAGGTCTTGCTACATTGCCCAGGCTGGTCTCAAACTTCTGGGCTCAAGCAATTCTCCGACCTCAGTCTCCTGAAGTGCTGGGATTATAGGCATGGGCCACCACCCCTAGCCTAATTACAGCTGTAGACTTGGTGTAGTCTGCTTGCCCTGTGGTAAGATTTATGAGGATATACATTCACAAAATAACCAGGTTCCTGACCCTATCCATCTCAGAAAAAAAGCTATGCTTTCTTCAACTTCTCCCAAGGAAGCTAAAAAAAAAAACCCAAATCCTTTAATAACATTTTTTAACATCCTCCCTGAGACACCCCCAGGCTTTTCCATTGTTTGCATTTTCCCTCTTTTCAGTGAGAATTAAACTCTACTTTCTTAACTATAGGTGTGTTTCTAGTGGTTTCCGGCTGGACAGCATTGACAAATTATCTTATTTGCACATCCCAACAACAGTGCAGGAAAAATATTATACCCGCTTCCCACATGAGCTCACTGAGGTTCTTTTAGATTACACAGCTCACACAGGGCTGCTGGGCTTTAAGGGAAGAGCTATGGTTCATTTTCACAGAGTTTTGTTGGAAGAAAAGCTAGCATGTTGCTTACTTATATTAACATTAGCTGCTAGGCCAGCGGAGTTCCAACCCAGCACTGCCCTTTTCTGGCTGTAGGAACTTGAGGAAGTCATGTAACGTTTCTCAACTTCCTTACCTAAAGTATTACTGTTGTACCCGAGTGAGTCAAGGAATGCGCTGCACTCTGAGATTGAATTATGAGTCCTTTCTTATGCCGGCGACTGAGAGGTGGCTAATGCCCAAAATTCTCTCGGCCCCTAAGAAAAAGTTAGGTGGTCTTTTATACCCTAGTTTTAAAAGGGAGGGGGAACCTAGCTGACGCAAATTTTTCACAAAAGCAGAGTAAGCAAAAAGTTAAAAGATAAACTAGTACATGAGAAAAAAAAATAGTGCCAGGTGTGAGGGGTAAATCTGTCATGAAAGACATACGACTTATACATAATGGGGGCTCTGGGCACTCGACAGCACCTGCATTCCCAGGCTCTGCTGGTACCACTTAACTCAGCCTCTTATCAACAAATGCATTCCTGGAGGTGCCCAGTGTCAGCCTGCCCCAGCTACA